>CP139508.1:198732643-198915143 GCA_021014915.2 Artemisia tridentata subsp. tridentata
GTAAACTTTATAATATATTTTGAGGGTGTTGTAAAGTTTATGGCCGTTTTGTAAAGTTTATTAACTGTTTAGTGGTTATATATAACCGTTTTAGCCGTTATAAAGTTTATAGCCGTTTTAGCCGTTGGATGTATTGGAATGTAATGGAATGTGCAGGTTAGAAACCAGGTTGTTGTAGATTTTTGCCGCAAATTTTTGCTGCAAAAATCTGGGAATTGCAGCTGCGCAGGCTGCTGTGCTGCAGCAATACAACTTAAATACCGTGGACATGTCGTCGGTATAATAAACCATGTTATTGACTTTTTCATATATTACCGACGTCATGTCGTTGGTAATATATAGAACTTGTTGACTATTATAAATAGTACCGACGTCATGTGGTCGGTATTATTTACAAATTTGTTTACTTTTCATTGACTATTGTAAATAACACCGACGTCATGTCGTCGGTATTATTTAAAAATTTGTTTGACTTTCGTTGACTCTAATTAGCTTAGCTAATTAAATCGTTAATCATTTAGTATTATACCGACGACTTGGCGTCGGTAAGTTATTGTCGAACCACAAGAACGTTTGACCAGAAAATCATGTGGGTCCCACATTGTCGTCGGCGTTGTTTGTCAAGAACTTAAGTCCCGACGAAGCATTCTCGACTAGTTAATGCCGACGTCATGACGCCGACCATGTGCAAAAAACGTCGCCTGCGATTGTGCTGTTTGTACTAGTGCAACAAGTTCAGTTTAAATAAATAAGGCCCATTAAACATGTCGGTCCCAATATAAAAGTTCAGATACTGTGTAAAAATACTTCAGAGTGGTTATGACCGTGATGAACTCAAATAAGTACATTTTATTACCGTCATTTATCCTATTTATTTGACTTGTTTTATTATATTATCTGTGAGAATTGATACGTTAATGTTTACTTTTGTAATTCTCAGGTAAAAACAAGTATTTGGTGAAACTTGGCGATTTTGGACTAATTATGGAGCAAAACAAGCAAGAAGTTAAGAGTCTACTGAAATGTACAAGATCAAGACTATTCTGCTCTAGATACGCCGCATCTTACTTATTACATACGGCGCATCACTATCAAGATTTCACAAGATACGATCCAAGATACAAGAGGACATGCGCCGCATCTATAAATGGAGTTACGCCGCATCTTCTGGCGGTGTACGAATATTCCTGAATATATTAATCTTGGACCCCACGCGAAGTTAAGTCAATGCGCCGCATCTACTTATTAGATGCGCCGCATCTTACCTCAGACAGAAACTATAAATACCCCAAAGTCAGACGACTTTAAGAGACTTTTGGTACGTACGATATCCGAAGTACAGAAACCCTAGGCCGAATTCAGTCGAAGTAGCAGCACAAGACACACCTTGAACAAAGATACGAGAGCTGTAAGAAGGTCCTGCATGTATTCAATTCATTAAGTAGTTTTGTTTTATTGTATTAGTACACTTTAATTGATCAGGATTGATGGGCTTGTGTTATGTTATCATTCACTTCAACTCCCCTTAAAATTGCTTTCCCATTAATTAAAGTTTATATGTTGATGTCTTTGGTGACTTTTATTAGTGCATTGATAACCTCTGTGTCTAGCTGAGCATTGCTTGGGTCGCCATGCCCCTTCCTAGCTTATTTATTAGATCGCCTATGCATTCTATCGTCTGTAGAAGAGTAGGAGGAAAGATAAACGGGATAGTCATAAGTAATCATTAAGGGTTTACTCGCCGATAAGATTAGAACCAACGAGAAAGGACTTAATCTCGGTGCGTTGCATCGAACTATACACTTCATATAAAACTAGCAATAAAACAAGTGACAAGCTACTTAACTATCAGGACAGGTCTTCTTATTGTCTCGAGTATTTATCTGTGTACGTGTGTGCTATTCGCTGATTCGTGCCTATTAGTTAGTTTATTATTTAATTGCAACCAAACCATGCCAGTCTCTCAGGCTGAACCCCCTTGCGTTAAATTAGGTTGTATAGCTAACTTAAGATATTAAAATACTGATTAGAACAACTAGATAATACGTTCCACTCTTAGTGATCGACACTCTACTTACCATTATATACATACTGACCGGGTACACTGCTCGTTAAAGTGTGTGTGTTATTGATAAGTCGGCTAAATATAAATTTAAAACTTGAATACTGCTAAAACCACAACGACATACCGTGGGTATAAATTAGAGCACTCGCACGCACGCATCAAGTTTTTGGCGCCGCTGCCGGGGAGTGAATTGTTATTATCTGTTAATTTGATTAGTATTTTAATTAGGTTTTTCTTTTTAATTTTTATTCTAACCGCTAACTTTGTTATATATTAGATTAATTGCATTCATTGTATTATTTGCATATTTTCTGTTTTGTGTGTTATTTGTTTGCTTTTATTTGTGTTTATTTTCGTTTGTGTTTATTATTGTTTTTATTTTTCGTATTTTCTGTGTTCTGCTATCGTTGTACTGAGCTTATTCAAACGATACGGCGCATCTGATTTCTCAGATACGGCGTATTGCGTTTAATTCTTATAAAATACAACGTGTTTAATTAATTCGATACGACGCATCTTTCCCCAAGATACGGCGTATCTGTTTTTAATAAGAAATTTTTTCTAAACGTTAACGCGATACGACGCATCTGCCTTAGCAGATACGGCGTATCTATTATTTTAATTAAAAACAGTTTTCGAATTATTAAACAGATACGACGCATCGATCTCTGTCGATACGGCGTATCTTCTGAATCAAAAATCTTGTATTTTGAAACGTAACGAAAATACGGCGCATTAACTTTTGTTAATACGACGCATTTAATTTTAATAAGTATATCGATTTCTGATAATTAAAATTGATACGGCGCATTCTAACTTATAAGCGGCGTATCTATTTTCTGAATAAAGTCTGATTAAATTTTAACGATTGTAAGATACGGCGTATCCAACTTTTTGGATACGGCGCATCGTCTGCAGATATCAGTAACTTTAATTTTTCGTATTCCGTTTTCGTTGTTAATTTTCTGATATATTACTTTCTTGAGCATACCCTACTGATGTTTTTGTGTTGATTTCAGGAAGTGCATGACCAGGAGTTCTACGAAGAACTTGATTCAACCTTTCGACGATCCTGAACGAGCCTTTCATTCGCTAAAAAGGCTTTTCTACACAAAAAGCTTTGATATTTCAAGTTCATTCGAGCTTGATTATTTTTCTGAAGAGAAAGAGGAAGAAGAAACAGAAGCAATGGGCGAAAACACAACTATGGAGGAATACATGAACAAAACCCGTGCTGATTACACTTCAGGAGTTGCTAGACCAAAATTTAATAATAAGTCAAAGTTTGAATTGAAGGGTCAGTTTCTCAAGGAGCTAAGAGAGAATGCTTTCAGTGGATCGGAACATGAGGATGCTAATGAGCATGTTGAAAAGGTCCTCGAGATTGCGGATTTGTTTACTTCAGAAGGAGTCACTGATGATCAACTCATGCTAAGAATCTTTCCACTCTCGCTAAAAGGAGCTGCTAACAAGTGGCTAAGGAATGAACCTGCTAGTTCAATCACTACATGGGGAAAACTTGAAGAGCAAATTCCTGAAGAGATATTGTCCACCTGCTAAGACTGCTAAAAAGATGGAGGCTATCAACAGTTTCAAGCAAGAGGCTGATGAAACTCTTTATCAAGCTTGGGAACGATTTAAAGATTTACTGGTAAAATGTCCTCAACACTATCTAACCCCTATGCAGGAGATAATACTGTTTTATCAAGGATTGGACGTGCCTACTAGACAAATCTTGGACGCTAAGGGAGCTGTGCGTCAAATGAGTGCAGCCAATGCTAGGAAAGCGATCCAAGAAGCTGCTGATCATTCTCAAAAATGGCACGATGGGACCTCTACTAGATCTAAGAGCAGCACTAATTTTGACGGGTTTGCTGCTATTCAAGCTCAATTGGATAAAATTAGTAGAGAGATGAAGAAGCGTGATGAAAGAGTGTATGCTGCCCAAGTTGGATGTGAAAAGTGCGAAGGACCTCACTACACTAAAGATTGCCCGAATAAGAATGAAAGTGAGACGTTTGAAGAAGCATATTACACCCAATTTGGACAACCATTCCGACCTTCAGGAAGATTTAGGGAAGCCACCCCGGGATTCTATCAAAAGAACAACTTTAATCCTGCTTATCAAGAAAGGAGGAAGACTTTAGATGACACTCTAAAGCAAATTATGGCCGATGCTGCTAAAAGACATGAAGAGAATACTGCTATGATCAAAGAAATCCGAGCTTCAACGGACACTACTACAAGAAATCAAGGAGCTTCGATCAAAGCATTGGAACAACAAATTGGTCAAATGAGCAAAGTTCTTCAAGAAACGGGATATGGAATTTTACCTAGCTCAACTGAAACCAACCCAAGAGATCATGTCAAGGCCATAAGCACCACTGAAGAAGTCACTCCTAACATTCCTTCTCCTAGAAGACTGATGAATGGTAATGATGGTGCAAGACCCGAATTTTTCTTTAATTATTCAGTCAGTTTAAGGAGACTACTCAAAGAGAAGACAAAGATTGAAGAAGAGATCAAGGCTACAATGAAAGAAGAGAGCTCTGCAACCGACTTAAATGCCTTACCTCATAAAGAAAAGGACCCAGGAAGTTTTAATTTGCCTTGTTCAATTAATGATATATATTTCAATAATGTGTTAGCTGACTTAGGAGCTAGCGTTAGTGTAATGCCCCTTAAGACATTCACTACCATAGGACTAGGAAAATTAGCACCAACTAAGTTACTTATTGAATTGGCTGATAAAACGGTAAAACGACCTGAAGGGATTGCTAATAATGTGCTAGTTAAGATTGAGAAGTTTATTTTCCCTGTAGACTTTGTTATATTAGATATGCCCGAGGATGTTAAGATTCCTTTAATCCTTGGAAGACCTTTCTTGTCTACCACCCGTGCTAAGATTGATGTGTTTAAAAGAAAAATCTCATTAAGGGTAGGGAATAATAAAATAGTCTATAAGTGCCAAGATCCTGTTAAAAGCATAATTAGAGGCGTCTATGTGCTAGGATTAAGAGAGCGTATGGACCTCGATCTTGAAGATAGGCTCATGGGAGAAACATTGATTCAAAACAACTCAACTAATCCTAATCATGAGAACTTTGAGGAATTTATTGACCTTAATGTACCTACCGAACTTAGACGCAGTATTGTTAATGATTCTGATGATTAGTGGTATGATTGCGTAGTAATTAACAAACGTAGGAGAATAGTTGAGAAAACGAATTTGAATAATGATGTGTTTATTGAACTACCACCCCACCTTGCTTATTTATGCCTATATGATAATAAGAATTTTCCGTCTATCATTTTGTCATCTCTGCCCGAAAGGGACAGAACTTTGTTTATACAGATATTAAAGAAGAACGGCGTGGAAATTAAGGACGAACAAGGAGTGTTCAATATTACTGAATTGGCGATGAGGGAGCGCGATGTTTCTGACTCCTTCAATGATCGATATTAAAGAGCTGAACGTGAGTCTAACTTGAAGACTCTGGAATAAAGACAAGTGCTGACCGGGAGACAACCCAAATTTTTTTTATTATTCTGTTTTGTGTCGAGTCAGTCAGGCCGCAGAGGATACGGCGCATCTCAATCCTGAGATGCGACGCATCTCCTGCAATGGTCATATCTTACTTTATTTTTCCGCATATTTATATTTTAACTTTAAAACTTTTTGTCAGTTTATTTAATGCGGCGCATCCCTGGTTAAGGATACGGCGCATCTTCTATTCTGATTCGTAATTATTCCAGGCTCGATACGGCGTATCTTCTTCCATAAGATACGGCGTATCGACTGACCTGATGATTTTCAGTTTTAATTTTTATGTTTTATTTTTCCTAACTACTAATGTATTATGCAAGTTTGAACCTTTTTAACTTAGGTGTGTTTAAAGCCTTGGTGGTATTATAGATTCCTGCATTTCCTATGGATACATCAAATATGAAGCTTAAACGTTCTAATCCACAAGAAAGATGATTTTTGCTCTTATACAAATGGAGGATCATACCGAGCAAATCTCAGGGGAGTTTTTCTGTTCAAATTCTTTTATTTTCCAGTTTTTAATCTTTTATACAAACAACGAGGACGTTGTTTAACTTAAGTGGGGGGATTGGAGAATTAGAACACTTAACACTTACTTGTCCTAAACTTTTTCAAAAATTATGCTTAAAATGTGCTTAATATATCAAAATTTAAAATTTTTTAGCATGTTTTTGTTTAAGATCTAAGTTGCATAGCTGCACACATGACGTTATTTTCAAAAATTGTGATTTTTCAAAATTCACAAATCTATGAGTGTGCCGGTGACTAGTAAACTTTAGAACTTGGCTTGTATACTATTCGAGACCACCATAATAAGTATTATTTATATAATTGGAATGACTTGTCTAAATTGGTAAAATTCTAGGATTACACCCAAATAGCCTTTATATGTTATGTGTTATTAGCTAACTACACTGGTTAGTTAACCCCCGTATAAACCCTTTTGTTACTCTTATTTTTAGAGTAAGATACCCCTAGAAAAACACTCAGAGCCATTCCTTTCGTTTCTTACACCTTTGTTAAAATGTTTCGTTACACCCTTACACCTTAGCCTGCCCTGTAGATTAAAATCCGTGGTTGGTTAATTGCTTTAGGCAAAGTGTGTTTCCTTACATTACCTGTGTTCGCGTGCCTAATTCATTATCTATGGTTAAGTCGGGAAATTGCACAATGCAATTGGAGTGAAAGTAAATATTGTATATCTTTGAGTCTTGTTTTTCGTGTGTTTACTACTTTCACTATTACCGTGATTTCTGAAGTTATGAAAAGTATGGAAAAATTATCTAGAGTTATCATTATAGTGATGTGGTGAAATTTTACACATCTATGTTTATGTTTCAAGTAAAAAAAAAAAAAATAGAAAAAAAATAGAAAAGAAAAAGAAAAAGGAAGAGTTGGATGTTTGTTTTAACCAACTTATGTAAAGTTTTGTATTAAGTGGTCGATATCACCACTAGTTGTTGTATATTATATCTATGGATTGAATGGGAGTTGGCAGTTATGGGAACACCAACTAAGGTTTATTCTTTGATTGAGATCTTGTTGAGTATAATTCGTGTCTACCTAAAGCGTGTGTTTCAAGTGTTAAAGCGTGAGTTATTCAATGATATGAGTCTTATTCATGGGATGGTTGGGATAGTGATTAACCACACTTAGGATTTTAATTTATTTGTTTCGTTTATTTTTCATTTTACACCAATTTGTATCCCAAATATTATGCATACCCTATATTATTCTTTATCCAAACCTTTGATTTATTGAGATTAGGGATTTGAGCAATCTTAAGTATCGTAGTCGTGGATTCGGCTATGTATTTATGATTTTGTCGCCCTTTTTGATATAATATTATTGGTGAAGATTACTTGGTCCTATCTTTAGCCTATTCGAGTTAAGGATTTGAGCAATTGCAAGTATCGTGTTCGTGGATTCGATCATGTATTTGTGATTTTGTCGCCTTTTCTGGAATTTGAGATCGATAGAGATTAAGGAGAATGATTAACCTTAAAGCCTACAAACCCTTTTTACCGCTTTAGACTTGTTATTCCTTGGCTTTAGTGGGGGAGATGTGTATACTTGCCAAGCTTATGATAGAATATTCGTCACGACTGGACAGTTAAACGATTAGATTTGCTTTTATCAAAATATTTTATTTTACTTCTAATTCGTTAAGTGTTTGGTTGTGTGATTATGATAAAAATGAATACATGCTTAAATATAAAAATAAATCCTAATATCTTTTAGGATACATTTTTGATAAGATTAATTCTAAGGTTTACTTGGGGACAAGTAAAGTTCAAGTGGGGGGATATTTGATGAACTCAAATAAGTACATTTTATTACCGTCATTTATCCTATTTATTTGACTTGTTTTATTATATTATCTGTGAGAATTGATACGTTAATGTTTACTTTTGTAATTCTCAGGTAAAAACAAGTATTTGGTGAAACTTGGCGATTTTGGACTAATTATGGAGCAAAACAAGCAAGAAGTTAAGAGTCTACTGAAATGTACAAGATCAAGACTATTCTGCTCCAGATACGCCACATCTTACCTATTACATACGGCGCATCACTATCAAGATTTCACAAGATACGATCCAAGATACAGGAGGACATGCGCCGCATCTATAAATGGAGTTACGCCGCATCTTCTGGCGGTGTACGAATATTCCTGAATATATTAATCTTGGACCCCACGCGAAGTTAAGTCAATGCGCCGCATCTACTTATTAGATGCGCCGCATCTTACCTCAGACAGAAACTATAAATACCCCAAAGTCAGACGACTTTAAGAGACTTTTGGTATGTACGATATCCGAAGTAAAGAAACCCTAGGCCGAATTCAGTCGATATAGCAACACAAGACACACCTTGAATAAAGATACGAGAGCTGTAAGAAGGTCCTGCATGTATTCAATTCATTAAGTAGTTTTGTTTTATTGTATTAGTACACTTTAATTGATCAGGATTGATGGGCTTGTGTTATGTTATCATTCACTTCAACTCCCCTTAAAATTGCTTTCCCATTAATTAAAGTTTATATGTTGATGTCTTTGGTGACTTTTATTAGTGCATTGATAACCTCTGTGTCTAGCTGAGCATTGCTTGGGTCGCCATGCCCCTTCCTCGCCTATTTATTAGATCGCCTATGCATTCTATCGTCTGTAGAAAAATAGGAAGAAAGATAAATGGGATAGTCATAAGTAATCATTAAGGGTTTACTCGCCGATAAGATTAGAACCAACGAGAAAGGACTTAATCTCTGTGCGTTGCATCGAACTATACACTTCATATAAAACTAGCAATAAAACAAGTGACAAGCTACTTAACTATCAGGACAGGTCTTCTTATTGTCTCGAGTATTTATCTGTGTACGTGTGTGCTATTCGCTGATTCGTGCCTATTAGTTAGTTTATTATTTAATTGCAACCAAACCGTGCCAGTCTCTCAGGCTGAACCCCCTTGCATTAAATTAGGTTGTATAGCTAACTTAAGATATTAAAATACTGATTAGAACAACTAGATAATACGTTCCACTCTTAGTGATCGACACTCTACTTACCATTATATACATACTGACCGGGTACACTGCTCGTTAAAGTGTGTGTGTTATTGATAAGTCGGCTAAATATAAATTTAAAACTTGAATACTGCTAAAACCACAACGACATACCGTGGGTATAAATTAGAGCACTCGCACGCACGCATCAGACCGCGCCATGCCCTGCCCTTAATAACATCATAATCAAACACATGAGAAAGCATGCTAAAAAGTCAGCTAAACGCTGCTGAGTTCATAAGTTTACAGTAAATAAGCACAGATGGACCACAACAAATAATTTAGCAAGTACACACTAACTACACGCTAACACTAAACTCATGCAACCGAAGCTTTGACAGTTCAGTATGTCAAACTAGCGCATATAATAATAATAGGTCCCAGCGAGTGTTTATCCTAATACACTCGGCAATCCGATATGGTATACGTTCGCATTGACCCGTCTGGACAACTGAATGGGGGAGTCACCCCCAATAGACTATTTATATCAATCGCGCTTCACGCAGGAACTGACGGTTCATGATAGTGGGAATAGTGGGATCATACATACTTAGGCTATCCGCGTACTAGTGTGTAAAAACAAGAGTTCAGTTTTTGGTCCATGAAAACAGTGTTGCATGTTTCTCACCCCCAAGGTTTACAAAGCAGTTCAGATAGAAAATAGGGCTATAAACTCACCTGAAAACAGTAGCAAGCTGCTAGCAAAGTCAATAGATAGGGTATGACCGCTCTGACACGCGACCTAGATTATGGTAAGTCTTAGTACACGACTCGTGTTTTAAAAGTATTGACTTATTGAAAAGTTTACAAGTTTTAAAGTTGTTAATACAAATAAACCTTCAAAATGTTTATTTATATTTTACGATCTTTCAATGTTTTGTCGGTAACAAACGTAAAATCATTTTAACGAGATAAATAAATTACGTAATGCTTTGAGCCAATAGTTTACTAACTCATTCATTAAAAAAGTAAACTTGAAACATATCTAGTTAACAAGTTTACATGAAACCAAAACTATTTTATAAAAACACTTAAGTAACATTTGTTACTTACATTTTATAAAATACATGTTAAGAAAAAGCTAGTAAACACTTGGTCTATCCATGGCCCAAAACCAAGTCCATAAACTATAAACCATGAAGCTTGACCTATAACCCATGACCCATTGCATGACATCATGCATGACATCCATAATGGGTAAAACCCATGACCCATGACCTAAAGTCCATAACCTATAACCCAAAGTCCATGACCCATGACCCAAGATGTCTTTGACATCAGGAATGACATCATCTATCCATGGATCATAACCCATAACCCGGTTTGTAACCCAAAATCCGGACTGGTTTACCCAGTTACCCGGATCCCTCGGTTTACACTAGCCGGATCCCTCTCGGAATGGATCCGGTGGAACCGAGTGAATAGTAGGCAGTTTTGCCTATAAATAGTGAGCCATTACTCTCTTATCTATCACCCCTTTTAGACATTACTTCTGTTTATGTTCTAAACTCTCTAACCTCAGATCGAGAGGGATCCGGTGAAACCGTGTGAATATTAGCCAGTTTTGCCTATAAATAGTAAGCCATTACTCTCTTATCTCTCACCCCTTTTAGACATTACTTCTCTCTATGTTCTAAACTCTCTAACCTCAGATCCAAGGATCATTCTATGTAGTCTCTCTTTGTGTTTCTCTAGGTTCCTTCTATAAGGCGAGATCATAACCTCTCGAAGACGTGCAAGCTCATGATATGGGTTGCTTTGATTCTTCTCTTCCAAGATCACAGAAGTGATTATTGTTCTTTCTTTCTTCTCAAAGGGTGTTGTAGATGTGTTGAGTCGATAGGTGTAAAAGGATGTTGGATCCTTTAGTTGAGTTGTATTGGGTGTGTTGGTTTGGTCCGCCGGGCTAAGGACCCAGTATCTAGCCTTGTACCGGATAAAGTTTAGGCGACGAAGGTTTGGTCTACCTTGTATAAAAGACCCGGTATCTAGCTTTGTACCGGATAAAGTGTAAGCGACGTTTTGAAGGCTTCTCCGCCATGTGAAAGGAGTTTGTGTTGTGAAGTGATAACGAACTCTCGAGTAGGTGACTCGGGGAGTGGAGTAGGGCAAGGAAGGTGTCCTTGTAGCCGAACCACTATAAATACTTGTGTTGTGGTTGTGTCTCTCTAACTCTATTTCCTAGTTTAGTTTATATGCTTTTATTTCTATCAATATCCAACACGTCAAAACTAGATTGACATAAGTCGATCTATAAGTTTTAATAAGTGATTTTAATTGGTAAAACTATTCAACCCCCCTTCTAGTTTTCTACAATTGGCATCAGAGCTTTGATGAGTGTCTAAATACTCATCATTTTTACCTAATCTGAGCTGCCAAAACATCCAAAAACACTCAGAAATGCATCATAATACTGAAATTATCCCAGAATTGTGTTTTATATGTTTCAGATGCAAAATATTTAAAAACAGATGAAAAAACGAACAAAGTTTGCATAATTGGCAGTTTCAGTCGCTCAACTTTTAAAAGTTGTCAAAACTAGTCCCTGGATGTTCAAATCATGTAAAATGTCATTTAAAGTCCCTAGGGATTCATGAGTTGTCAAACTTGGTCCTTGAAGTTTAAAATTTCATAAATGGCAACTTAGGTCCCTGAAGTTTCAAAAATGGCAAAATAGGTCCTTCGAAATTTGAAATGGAAAATAATTACATTTATGGTCCTTGGTTTATCATATTTGGCAGGTTAGGTCCTTGAAGATACTTTGGAAACTTGCCAAATCAGGCCCCTATACTTTCAGAATATTACAAGAATGGTCCCTATGAATTAACTAAAACCGGATCAATACTAAACCCTTAACCCTTTATAATAAAAACCCAACCCACTTATTATCACAACTCAACCCAACCATTTATAAACCCAGCAATAAACCCAACCCAAATCCTTTTCCCTGGCCCAACACCAAAAGCCCACACACCCTTTGCTAAATATCCAGGGTCAAACCTTAGTTTGACCCGTCTCCTACCTTAAACCACCCCGCCAAAAACCAGATACCACCTCAACCCACTGATTTCACCAAACCACCATCAATCCAAAACTCTTACACACCCACCATCACTTTCCCCTCCTCCAATGCTTATCCCTTACACCCCCATGTGCAGAAAAGTTAAAAAGCCACTTGCTCGTTTTCCCGCCAAAATCCGAATTAACAGATAAGATTGATTGTTGACCAATTGAATGGTGGGATTTGATCAAGAAGGATAAGGGAAGCTTTTGGGAAGCCTATATAAAGAGGAGAAGCAACAATGAAGAAACTGTCACTCATTTTAGACCTTCGTAGTGTAAATTTAAGTTATTGTCATTTTCAGTTTCATGTAATGTTTTAAATTATCAATACAAGTTCAATTCAGTTCAAGTAATCTTATTTCAAGCATTTGTGTTCTAAAATTTGGTTGTTCTCAATTTCAAGTGTTTTTGTTAAACGAATTAAGTTCATACATCCAATCATAAGCTCTCATAAGCCCTCACACCTTTGCTATAAGCTTATACAAGCTTTCCATAGCCTGTAGTAAGCTTATATAGTTACTAGATCATCTGAAGTTCAATTTTGGAAAAAGGTCAACGAAAGTCAAACAAGCTCATGATAAGCTTCTCTGAAGTCAACAAGCTGGAATTGTGAAAGCTTCTGGTTTAGTGGTTCTATGGAGAGCCTATAAGTGATCTTTTTCCTTGGTTCCCTTGAGTTTTATGCAAAGTCGATTGTAAGCCAATAATCTCCTTTTAGCTTAAATTTTCATTTAATCATTTAAGCTACTTAAACTAGTTTAAAAGCTGCTAAAAATAATCAATATTAGTTAATAATTAATTAGTGTTCAAGTTATTAGCTCAAATTTGATAATCTCAGTTCAAAATTTACAAAACACCACCCTTAAGGGGTGTTTGGTTTAGTGCTGTCACAAGCAATTACAAGCTTGTACTGTTACTTGACCAATTGGTCACTTTTGCACAAGCCTTTAGAAGTCATCATAAGCTATTTTTACCCTTTAATCAGCCTTATAGCTCAATCTAGCATATTTCTAAGTTCCTAGTGATTTTCAGTCAAGAAGAAGCTCAAATAAGCCAATATAAGCCCTAGACCTTTTAAGCCTGTTTCTTTGGCACTTTTGTGTTCCATTAAGTGTATTGGTTAAGTCCTCAAAACCTTAGAACCTAGCATCAAGTATTCACTGAGTTGCATAGCAACTCAGTTTCACAGACTGCATAAAGCAGACTTTGTGGTTTTTTATAAACTTTGAGATTTTCTATCTCACTCATTTTAAATCCAATTAAGCTCATTCCTTTTCACCCATAAGCTCACCCAGCTCATCTATCTTAGTAATTTTTCCCATGATTTTTAGAAGCCAATTGAACCCTCAAATCTAGGCTTGAAATCTGCCAAATCTGCCCTGTGCAGGGCAATTCAGCAGACCCCATAAGCCATAAGCTCTTTCGAGCTTATTTGGCTTGTTCAAGCTAGTATTTTCAATTCCATTAGCTTATATAAGTATTAAACAGTCCTTATCAACTTAGTTTATAAGCCCATAGCTTCTTGATAAGTTTTTAGCTTGTTAGATTGATTTTAGATTATTAAAAGTTTCAAAAGCCACTGAACAGATTTCATAAGCTATTTCTGGCTTATTTGTTAAGTTTCATAAGTCGATCTAGTTACAAAAATTAATCCTAATAAGCTACTTAGTAAGTTCCAATAGATAGAATTCAAAAACAAAAATAAAAAAAAGTGACACAAGCAAGATTCGAACCTGTGACCTCTTGGTCAAACAGGTCAAAATCAAACCCAACGTGTGCACCATCTGGGCTATCTAGTCCTTAGTGTTTATTCTTTCCAGTGTTTTATTTATAGTACTCAAATTCCATTTTGCTTATTTTGCTTATTTTCTTATTTTGCTTATTGTACTGCTTATTAATAAGCTCTGTACCATTTCCATATTTTTATTAGCTTAATTATACTACTAAGTATTTATAGAAAAAGTTTCGTAATTTTTAGAATAGTTTTGCTATTTTTAATCTATTTATTTAGTTTAACTAGTAATTAAATTATAATAAAAAATATAAAAATCAGAAAAATATAAATCTTTTTTAGATAATTTTCTTTTGTCATTTTTAAGTTATAAAAAATATTAGAACACCTTTAGAGTTAATTTTACATATATTTCAGTGTTATACGCATTTTAATTAAATCCCGACTCGCGTTTTTAGTGTAATTTAGATTAAACGAAAATCAGAAAAATAGTGATAGCTTCTATTTAATAGATTTTATCTTGTTAAAGCAAAATCAAAATATCTGATTCATCAATCACTTTAATCCAAAGCTTTTCACAGTTTTCAATTTCGCACCTCGTTGGGAAACGACCCAGGTGATCACTTGCCTGGTTTCACACTACACACGAGCATCCTGTTCCGAGTCTGCATTTGTTTAAATATAAGTGTTGTTTTCGGGACGGATCAAATTTTGGCGCCGCTGCCGGGGAGGTGTGCTGCGACAGTTGTGTAAGTTTTAGCGATTAGTGATCTGAGACCCTTCTACCAGAAGTTCCTATTTTCCAAAAAAAAAAAAAAACATATAAAATACAAAAATATTTTTCATTTCTTTTCTATATATATTATTATTATTATTATCATATAAAAAATAAAAACACCAAAAATAAATTCCTTTTTCTTTGTTAATAATAAATAAACAATAAAAAATTACCATCGAGAACCAAGACAGAGTACTACCTAACTGGGGGTACGACCATAATAAGTTCCCAAACCAAAGATTTAAAACTTGCCTTTGTATCACTTGCGAATATCGGCTCACCTTTGATTGATAAACAAACTCTAACGGAGGTTCTAGGATAGTCTGACATTAAATTGTCGGACTGAAAGAAGCGGGTTTTTAAGGAGCGTAATTGCCCACCTTTGCTTCTCCGCCACTCTGTGCGTTTGTCAGTTAGAGAGCTACCGTACGCTTGTTGATTATTGGTTTAAGTTCACTTGTGTTTTGCTTCTGTCTTGTTTTAATTGGAATATTTTACTTAGTGCATGCGCACTCGTTCTTCCACGTCATCAAGCCCTTTACGTGAACTCGTAGAAATTCCGAGAAGACGTAATCGTAGACGTGCTGCCCAAATAGTCGAACCCGAGATTCGTACTGTTCTCACTGAAAATATGGCAGACGAACGCACCATGGCTGAAATGCTCCAGGCACCCACCGAGGGTTATGGAGATGCCATTGTTTTACCAGCCATCGATTCTGATCATTTTGAACTGAAAACACATTTGATTCAGCTCGTGTCCACAAACCAATTTCACGGGTTTGAACGAGAGGATCCTTATGCACACATTCGTTGGTTTAACAAACTGACTTCTACAATCAATTACAAAAATGTGCCGCAAACAGTGATCAAATTGATGCTATTTCCATTCTCACTTGAGGGGGCAGCCCGGATTTGGCTGGATAAAGAACCCCCTCGATCCATTGAAACCTGGGAAGATCTCGTTAAGAAATTTGTAAATTATTTCTTCCCTCCATCAAAGACGACTAACCTAAAAAATGAAATTGCTGGTTTTCGTCAAGGTTTCGATGAAAATTTCGGAGAGGCATGGGACAGATTTAAAGATCTCCTCAGAAAATGCCCACATCACGATTTCAATGTGTTACAACAGATAAATACTTTTTATAATGGGTTGACCCAAAACGATCAAGATGCACTCAATGCAGCCTCCGGTGGCAATATCTTGAATCGTAAACCCAGAGAGGTGGTTGAAATTTGTGAAAATAAATCAAAAGTTCCTATTTCAAGAAACAAAGTGAATGTTCCTGTCACTCCTACTGCTTCTTCTTCATCCGGTAACTCTTCAGAGTTAGCCTTCCTTACAGATTCAATGCGTTGTATGATGAAAGAAATGAAAGAATTAAAAAGTGAAATTCATAAGCCGGAACATGTCAAAGCAATAAACAAAGTGTGTGAAACTTGTGGTGGCCCACATGCGTATTTTGATTGTCAAGCAACCGATGCTTCTCTTTACCCAGCTCCCGTAGCTGCAGTAAACCAAAATCAGTACCGTCCGCATGCTGAGACTCAGTACCGAGCACAAAATGCTATGGTCCCACCTGGTTTTCCACCCGTGCCAAATCAGAATAATCAAAACCGCTTTGTTCAAAATCAGGGACAAAATTTCCACAATTCCCAAAATTTCAATCAAAACCGAGGTCAGAATCAGGGTAATTTTAACCAAAACCGTGGTCCAAATTTTAATCAAAACCAAGGTTTAAACCGAAATCAGACGTCCTCAGATGAGTTGCTTATGCAATTCATGAAAACCCAAGAGGAAACAAATAAGACACAACGTGAGACAAACCAGTTATTGGTTGCCCAATTAAACCAGATCAAAAAGTCTTTAACTGATATACCTTCTACCTCGGGAAGTCTCCCAAGTAACACTGTTACCAACCCTAGGGGTGAACTCAAAGCTGTCTCCACACGTAGTGGTAAATCTCATGTTGGATTCAAGGTGATAAAGGACCCGGTACTTCCCACTAACAATGGAAGTGCTAAATACGTCCAACCTTCGGTCATCCAACCTTCAGTCATCCAAAAATATACACCCACAATTGCTCCTCAGCCGTCTAGAATCGATCCTACTCTTTCACGATTTACGGTTAAAAGTTTGTCAACCAAACTTAGTGAGCAAAGGTCAGCCAGATATTATTCCGAAATGCTCAATGCTGTTCCTGTCAGTGTACTTGATAACAGTGATGATGACGAAGATACCACTTTCGTCAAAGCTATCACCACTCGGAGTGGTGCTTCTTATAAGGGGCCAGCTGGCCCTATTCCTCCTCCGTTATTTGAAATGGAAAAAGAAACGGAGGATACAACGGACAAAGTGCCAATTCCAATCCCACAAAGTACAGCACATGTCTATCCTCCGGTTGTCCAAAAAAAATCCAAACCAGGAGTTGTCTTTGAGACTCCTGAAGTCATTGCTCCTAAATCCAAACCTCACATTCCTTACCCATCGCGCTTAAATGAGCAAAAGCTCCGTGAGAAGGCTAGTCAACAAAATGATAAATTCTATCAAATCTTTAAAGAATTACACTTTGACATAAGCTTTGCGGATGCTACTATTCTGATGCCCAAATTTGGAGCAGCTATCAAACACTTGTTAAGCAACAAGGAAAAACTGATTGAAATGGCTAAAACTCCAGTAAATGAGAACTGCTCAGCGGTTATCTTGAAAAAGCTTCCGGAGAAGCTTGGAGATCCTGGAAAGTTTCTACTACCATGTGTCTTTCCGGGAATGGTTGAATGTTATGCCTTAGCAGATCTAGGTGCAAGCATCAACCTGATGCCTCATTCAGTATGGAAGAAACTTTCTCTTCCGGCTCTTACTCCTACCTGCATGACTCTTGAGCTTGCAGATCGAACCATAACTCATCCCTGCGGCATTGCCGAAGATGTATTTGTGAAAATAGGAAAGTTCCATTTTCCAGCTGACTTTGTGGTTGTTGATTTCGATGCTGATCAAAAGGTTCCTCTGATTCTTGGAAGAGGATTCCTAAAAACGGGCCATGCTCTGATTGATGTATTTAAGCATGAGATTACTTTGCGTGTGGATAAGGAAGCTGTTACCTTTAATCATGATCAAACTTCAAAGTACTCCTCTAATTATAATTCTGAATCGGTTAACCGAATCGATGTCATTGACATTGCTTCAGAGGAGTACTCTCAAGAGAGTGTTGATTGTTTTCATAATTCTGTGAGTGGGGAACCCACCACATCTTCTCAACATATCATAGCAGACTCTTCTCCTTCTCTCACTTCGGTTGAGGGAAGTGATCCCTTTTGGGATGAAGTCGATGCTTTTCTCGCTGTAGATAGTTCACCTCCGAATGAGGTTGATGATAACTATCTTGATCCTGAGGGGGATATTCTTTTTCTAGAAAATTTGTTAAATGAAGATTCATTTTCCCCTCCTCCACCAAAACAACTTCATAATGAAAAAATCAAATCAGTTGAGGAAACTGATAAATGTCCAGAGATCAAGTTTAAGGACTTGCCTCCTCCACTTGCAATTCTTGAGGAGGAAGTTCTTGTCTTAATTGCTATTCAGATCTCTCTTATTCCCTTCACCTACCCGGTGATTTCCCCAATCTGTCACTCGTTCGGGAGTGAGGATATTACCTTTGACCCTGGCATTGTCCATCTAACATTGGTTTAATGCCAGTCATTATCTCATCGGTGTGGAACTTTCACATACTTCAAAATTTTTCCAAAACGAAAGTCCGATGTAGATTGTCTCTTCCACAAGTTACTTCCCCATAGACTTTTAAATTGCTTTTTCTCCCGGGCTGTTCAGGAAACCTTTGTTACGGTTGACCGTTCACAAGCGGTTAGCTTGCGTGATAAACCTGTCTGTTCGGGAGGAATCAACTCAGTTCGGGGTCGAGTCAAGCTAGCGACTCGGTGATCAAAAACAGTAGCATAATATGGGTTTTCACCCATGTTTTACCTTAGTGTGGGGGAGATGCCCCACATGTTGTAAATATGTTTCAAGTTAAAAAAAAAAAAAAAAAAAAAAAAAAAAAAAAAAAAAAATTTGCATGCCTTAACGGCTTAAATGCAAATTAAACAAAAATAAAATAAATAAGTATATAAAATAAAGGCTATTAGTATTTCCCTTTCACGTTCTAAGTGTTGGTTTAACAGCCGGTTCTTTGAATATTGAGGGCAATATTCCGTTCTAAGTGTGGGGGGGAATTCTTGCGAATTTAACCAAATGTATCATCTAGTACCCCCATTTTAGCCAAAATTTTAAATTTTTTTCTCACTTAGAACTTAATAAATGGTTATCAGTCCACCATGTCTAACACACATAAGGATTGGCTAATCCAGGAGTAAACGGCTCTTGGTAAAGATATATCAAATCCGTTGATGGCTTGCAATTTGCCCAAAATTGTATGGTATTCGACTCACCATATCTTCATAAGTGAAGAGTTGGCTAGCCCGCAAGATTATGGCTTGTGGTAAAGGCAGTGAAAAACCATGATTGGTAATCAGCTCACCAAAGATAATATTGATAATTTATCTAAGAGTTGGCTAGTCCAGAAGCAAACGGCTTCTGGTAAAGACAAATCAAAACCGTTGACAGCTTGTGGTTTGCTCAAAATCACTTGGTTATCATTGTACCAAAGTTCTTACTTGAACTGAAACAATTGGCTACTCCTGAAGTAATGGCTTTTGGTAAAGAGTCTTTCAAATCCATTAAATCTTCATAAAATATTGCTAGGGACTAGCAATAGTTTAGTGTGGGGGATTGATGAGTGTCTAAATACTCATCATTTTTACCTAATCTGAGCTGCCAAAACATCCAAAAACACTCAGAAATGCATCATAATACTGAAATTATCCCAGAATTGTGTTTTATATGTTTCAGATGCAAAATATTTAAAAACAGATGAAAAAACGAACAAAGTTTGCATAATTGGCAGTTTCAGTCCCTCAACTTTTAAAAGTTGTCAAAACTAGTCCCTGGATGTTCAAATCATGTAAAATGTCATTTAAAGTCCCTAGGGATTCATGAGTTGTCAAACTTGGTCCTTGAAGTTTAAAATTTCATAAATGGCAACTTAGGTCCCTGAAGTTTCAAAAATGGCAAAATAGGTCCTTCGAAATTTGAAATGGAAAATAATTACATTTATGGTCCTTGGTTTATCATATTTGGCAGGTTAGGTCCTTGAAGATACTTTGGAAACTTGCCAAATCAGGCCCCTATACTTTCAGAATATTACAAGAATGGTCCCTATGAATTAACTAAAACCGGATCAATACTAAACCCTTAACCCTTTATAATAAAAACCCAACCCACTTATTATCACAACTCAACCCAACCATTTATAAACCCAGCAATAAACCCAACCCAAATCCTTTTCCCTGGCCCAACACCAAAAGCCCACACACCCTTTGCTAAATATCCAGGGTCAAACCTTAGTTTGACCCGTCTCCTACCTTAAACCACCCCGCCAAAAACCAGATACCACCTCAACCCACTGATTTCACCAAACCACCATCAATCCAAAACTCTTACACACCCACCATCACTTTCCCCTCCTCCAATGCTTATCCCTTACACCCCCATGTGCAGAAAAGTTAAAAAGCCACTTGCTCGTTTTCCCGCCAAAATCCGAATTAACAGATAAGATTGATTGTTGACCAATTGAATGGTGGGATTTGATCAAGAAGGATAAGGGAAGCTTTTGGGAAGCCTATATAAAGAGGAGAAGCAACAATGAAGAAACTGTCACTCATTTTAGACCTTCGTAGTGTAAATTTAAGTTATTGTCATTTTCAGTTTCATGTAATGTTTTAAATTATCAATACAAGTTCAATTCAGTTCAAGTAATCTTATTTCAAGCATTTGTGTTCTAAAATTTGGTTGTTCTCAATTTCAAGTGTTTCTGTTAAACGAATTAAGTTCATACATCCAATCATAAGCTCTCATAAGCCCTCACACCTTTGCTATAAGCTTATACAAGCTTTCCATAGCCTGTAGTAAGCTTATATAGTTACTAGATCATCTGAAGTTCAATTTTGGAAAAAGGTCAACGAAAGTCAAACAAGCTCATGATAAGCTTCTCTGAAGTCAACAAGCTGGAATTGTGAAAGCTTCTGGTTTAGTGGTTCTATGGAGAGCCTATAAGTGATCTTTGTCCTTGGTTCCCTTGAGTTTCATGCAAAGTCGATTGTAAGCCAATAATCTCCTTTTAGCTTAAATTTTCATTTAATCATTTAAGCTACTTAAACTAGTTTAAAAGCTGCTAAAAATAATCAATATTAATTAATAATTAATTAGTGTTCAAGTTATTAGCTCAAATTTGATAATCTCAGTTCAAAATTTACAAAACACCACCCTTAAGGGGTGTTTGGTTTAGTGCTGTCACAAGCAATTACAAGCTTGTACTGTTACTTGACCAATTGGTCACTTTTGCACAAGCCTTTAGAAGTCATCATAAGCTATTTTTACCCTTTAATCAGCCTTATAGCTCAATCTAGCATATTTCTAAGTTCCTAGTGATTTTCAGTCAAGAAGAAGCTCAAATAAGCCAATATAAGCCCTAGACCTTTTAAGCCTGTTTCTTTGGCACTTTTGTGTTCCATTAAGTGTATTGGTTAAGTCCTCAAAACCTTAGAACCTAGCATCAAGTATTCACTGAGTTGCATAGCAACTCAGTTTCACAGACTGCATAAAGTAGACTTTGTGGTTTTTTATAAACTTTGAGATTTTCTATCTCACTCATTTTAAATCCAATTAAGCTCATTCCTTTTCACCCATAAGCTCACCCAGCTCATCTATCTTAGTAATTTTTCCCATGATTTTTAGAAGCCAATTGAACCCTCAAATCTAGGCTTGAAATCTGCCAAATCTGCCCTGTGCAGGGCAATTCAGCAGACCCCATAAGCCATAAGCTCTTTCGAGCTTATTTGGCTTGTTCAAGCTAGTATTTTCAATTCCATTAGCTTATATAAGTATTAAACAGTCCTTATCAACTTAGTTTATAAGCCCATAGCTTCTTGATAAGTTTTTAGCTTGTTAGATTGATTTTAGATTATTAAAAGTTTCAAAAGCCACTGAACAGATTTCATAAGCTATTTCTGGCTTATTTGTTAAGTTTCATAAGTCGATCTAGTTACAAAAATTAATCCTAATAAGCTACTTAGTAAGTTCCAATAGATAGAATTCAAAAACAAAAATAAAAAAAAAGTGACACAAGCAAGATTCGAACCTGTGACCTCTTGGTCAAACAGGTCAAAATCAAACCCAACGTGTGCACCATCTGGGCTATCTAGTCCTTAGTGTTTATTCTTTCCAGTGTTTTATTTATAGTACTCAAATTCCATTTTGCTTATTTTGCTTATTTTCTTATTTTGCTTATTGTACTGCTTATTAATAAGCTCTGTACCATTTCCATATTTTTATTAGCTTAATTATACTACTAAGTATTTATAGAAAAAGTTTCGTAATTTTTAGAATAGTTTTGCTATTTTTAATCTATTTATTTAGTTTAACTAGTAATTAAATTATAATAAAAAATATAAAAATCAGAAAAATATAAATCTTTTTTAGATAATTTTCTTTTGTCATTTTTAAGTTATAAAAAATATTAGAACACCTTTAGAGTTAATTTTACATATATTTCAGTGTTATACGCATTTTAATTAAATCCCGACTCGCGTTTTTAGTGTAATTTAGATTAAACGAAAATCAGAAAAATAGTGATAGCTTCTATTTAATAGATTTTATCTTGTTAAAGCAAAATCAAAATATCTGATTCATCAATCACTTTAATCCAAAGCTTTTCACAGTTTTCAATTTCGCACCTCGTTGGGAAACGACCCAGGTGATCACTTGCCTGGTTTCACACTACACACGAGCATCCTGTTCCGAGTCTGCATTTGTTTAAATATAAGTGTTGTTTTCGGGACGGATCAGAGCTTCGTTACCAAGTTTCTTAGAGTATATTGTACTTTAAAATTTTGATACGATTCGTGTATGTTTTGAAAACTACAACGAAGGAAAAACCTTTTGTAAAAATTGAAATCTAACTCATTTTTACAATAACAATAACATTCTCTATTTTTGGATATTGATATTTCATCTTGTTTCTAACAAATCTTTTTGAGAAGTATTCGGTTTAGGTTTCTTCGAAAACTTCATTATCTTAAAGGAAAAATGAAGTTTACACACTAAAGAAGAATCAATAAATGTCGCTCGACTCCTTTGCTAACAAAGGTAAAGATAGCTTAAAAGAGGCTTCTGAAGTACTTCTCATCTACGGTTTCAAAAAGAAAAAAACCATACCAAAAGGTATGCTTTCTTAGTTAAAATTAATTCTCTAAAATGTGCTAATTGATTATGATTAAAAGGTGGATTCATACATGTTTTTCCTTTCTAAAAACATGATAAAATATACATGCTTTCTTTATAAAACATCTCAATTAATTATAAAGTTTGGTGTGCATCATCTTTGTGTCATATCTTCATGAATCGTGTGTAATACACCAAATCAAACTTTGTCTAAAAACATCTCTTCACAAACGCTCGCGTAGTTTCTAATGGTCGAAAATAGTATTTCTTTCCATTTCTAGTCAAAACCTTTTACATACTTCTTTATTGAAAAGGTTAAAATCATCACTAGAAGAACCTTTCACATCTATCAAATTTATGATATTCATCCTCACGACAACTTCTTTCCTCTCATTTTTCTACTTCTCGTCTATTCATCTTTTCACTTATTTGGAATAAAAATATTCTTTTGCTCAAATTTCTCAAATTCTTCCTTTAGTTTCTTAGAATCCAATACCATACATCCTTAAATCATACACCTTTGTATTTGCAGTTTTCCCCGGATCCCTGTATTATAACGGGCCGGATCCATTTTAGAATGGATCCAGAAGAACCGGCTTAACATACATATGTTTATCATCTCACATTATTTGTCTCTTTTCTACACAACCCAATAAACATTTTCTTAGTATAGGATCTCATCTTCCTTAATTTCAGAATCCTAAAACCATCCCTTTTTCTATAATTACATCTTATTAAACTTTCTCTTAAAAGGGTTCAGCTCTTTATCATTTTACAAGGGTAATTTTCATCACATAAGGGTTATATAACATAAAACACAAACACTCAAACTAATGGGATCTCATATCTACACATATACATATATACTTATCAAATCTTGTACAAACAAAAGCCTTTCTCAACATCTCATATTTTCAAAAACTCCCTCTTGTATAGGACATTCACAACTTTACATTGTTAATAAAAAAAAGGCAATTTGATAAGTTTAGTCCTTATAGTCATCTCTACCCATAATGGAAGTAAAAAATATTTCTACTAAACTATTCAAAGATATGGATATTATTTTTACAAAAAGTTTTTTCTCTTAAACCACTTGCATAGGTCTCAATATGTCTCACGAATATGACTTCGATTTTCGAGACACCAGCGTTTACATCCCAGACATCTCTCATGAACCAGACACTCCAGGCAACCATGTTCGTGGGTTTAATAATTTTGGAGTCTTAAGGGAAATCGTGAGCAACTTCCGGCTTGTTGTGCTCATATGATCTACTGTCTTCTAACTCAACAACCATACAATCTCGCCTACTTCTTCACTAAGCGAATTGTACATCTCAATGGGAATAAGAACAAACTTATACCTTATGGGATGTTCCTAACTCGTCTCTAAAATCACTTCATGAACTTTCATCCACACTTTCAAGGGCCACAATATTCTCTCGTCAATAAAGTGATGATGCCTTTAGATAAGGCCTTTATATCATCTTTCTTAATTCCAAAATATGCTATGCACCATTTGATGATCCAACAAATGAAGAAAATGAGCAAAATAACAAAAATTAGATAAAAGATAGGAATAAACCTTTAACGAAGTATGATCCATCTTTAAACATACTTGTTGTACTTCTTTTAAAATTTCTTGAATAAAAGGCTTAGTCTCTTTATTACCTAGATGTGTTTCCTACATGCTCTACTTGTTATATCTGACTTATATCTATGTATAAGTGTTGCCTGAGGTGTTATATTTCTTAGTCAACATGTGAGCAAAATTCTAACAAGTGCTTTGTGAACTTATTTGTCTCAGAAGCCGGTTCCCTTAAATCTAACTGGCCGGATCCCTTTTAGAAAGGATCTGGACGAACCGGTAATACAGAGGATGCTTTTATACCATCTTTCTTTACAGTTAGGCATTCTAACCTTAGTACACTAGTTAGTCATCTCCTATTAGTCATATTTGAGCTGACTTTGAGGTTAGTAGTCTTTTTGATCACCTAAGATTGACTTAAGTATCATCCTAGGAGTTTTTGATTTATCATTTCTAAAATAACCACTATTTCTCAGTACCACTTTTTGCATCACCTCCCTTTGATCATTTTACACTTATATATATTTTTAATAAATTTTTAACAAATTTATTTTCACCATCTCTATCTCAAAAATGCTATAAAATCAATTTATTAATTCTTATGATTTTTAAAGAATTTTTAAATTTTTTATACCACCTTTCCCTGAAATCTACAGACATTTATCACTTAGTGATATGATTATCTTAACCCATATTCACTTAATGGCCTACTTAGACCTCTTTCTCACTTCTAAAGACAATTATTGACAAGCTCTCATCATTAGTGATGGATCGTGTTTTGGTTGAAATATTGTGAATCGGGAGGTCTTGGATGATGGAAATACATCATCTCCATGGTAAGAATTAGAGAGAGAAAGTGTAGAGGGAGAGAGATGGAAACTTGTATTATTATTAATGAAAGGGAAAGTGAAAGGATAACACACAAGCTCACCCTCCTAGTGAAGTCTAGAAGGGTATATAAAGGGCCAAACACATGACTTAACAATAATGACACTTCTAATCCATGTGTTTGAGGCTTCAATAATCACTAATGTAATCCCGAATATGTTGTCACATTTTTCGTGTGAGAAGCATACCCAACAATCTTCCCCCAATGTGGCAACATATGGGATTACTTACATCATTTCCTACAAATACAAATATAACTAAAGAATGGTCTTCATAAGCTCTTCAAATGCTGAGGATGACTACAGTTGACGCTCTTTGTCTTCATCTTGTACCTCGGCTTGAGAACTTTTCTTTACTTGTAGTCAAATGATGTAATATACATGAACTGGATTAACTTCCCCCCAATTCATGCTGCATGTCTTTAGCGGCTTCTTCATATACTTCTTTTTGGTGAAGTTTCTGGATCAGCTTCCCCCCAAACTGACAACCGTTTTTAGTAGATTCAAAACTTTGACGTAGTTAACATGTCTTCTATCTTTTGAAGGTTGTGAGTACGCAGCGGAATTTGTAGATGACATCGTAAACCACACCAAGGAAATCTGACTAGTACTCAGTAACGACTATGCTCAATGCGGAAACTCCGTTCAGGGGTAACATGCAAGAAATTAGCAAGATCTTCTCACATAATTAGGCTACTTCACACTTCACAACCTGAGAAAGTTGAAACGAGTACACCAAAATCACAAAACTGAACCACTGATCATCTCTGCGGACGTCTTCCGGTAGTAATAAAATTCTAAGCTCGATCACGTGAGTATGTTATGCGTCCCCGATGTGCACATTTCTTCCCCTGAATGCAGATACATCTGGAAAAAGAGTGTTTTCGTAAAAAATGCAAGAAAAGTCAAAGTACATCTACTCTCTCTTCCCCCACGATGTCTTCGCGGAATCGAAAGCATACACACTATGGTTACGATGGAAACGGAGGCAGCGTAAACCCTGTATGTCCAATTAGTCGAAGATGTGTGAAGTACCAAAAATAGCCCGTGAGAATCAACTGCTGATAAAATCTCTACTCTTCTATACTCTTCTCATCTAACTCTTTACCGACCCCATTATCATTCTGACGGCTTTTTGTAGTGACCACTGATGGAGAAAAACCCAATATTACGAATTTGAGACTGAAGTAAAATAGCCCAAGCTTGTGACTTAAACAAATGCTTTATCGCAAATGCGTTATCGCAAATGCGTTATCGCAAATGCGTTATCGCAAATGCTTTATCGCAAATGTGTTATCGCAAATGCTTTATCGAAAATGCTTTATCGAAAATGCTTTATTGCAAATGGTTATTGGGTCAAGGGTCAACAGTCAACGGTCAACGGTCAACAGCCATTTATCAAAAATTAAAAACAAAAGAATGGAGATGAAACAGAATATCCCTTTGACCAAGATCACAGCCAAACCAAGTTACTACTAGCACATAACTCAATTTAAAAACCTCAAATCCATAACAGATCTCAGATTTGTTCAAGCTTCACAAAAACTTTTACAAATTTTAAAAGGCTTGAACATGAATTCTTCACAGATCCTTATCTAAACCCATCTCAAACAACACACATCCTCACTGTCTCTCACTCCAACTCACGAAAACTACAACATACCCATCTCCTATCCACAATCAAGATTCATATTCGAAAAGAAAAACAACAAAGTTTCGATCTCAGTTTTTATTCTTCTCGTGTGGTGCTAAGGAAGACCAAAGATCTTAAAGATCTTATTCACACATGAAAGTAATTCCATCATAGATCTCAAACAACGACTGAAAATAAATTACAAATGAAGATCTCAGTTTTGTTTTCTTTGTTAATCTCTCATGAGATTACAAGATCCTTCAAGATCTTTAACAAGAAAACTAATTACATCATTGATCTCTTTTTGATGCATAACTTCTTTATTTATCCGACTTGAAAAAATGATTTATAACAATCTTGTTATAATCATTTCTTTCGTTCGTTATAAGTAAAAGAAAACGAAAAACAGAAGACAAACAACCTACCCGATACCCATTTAAAGGATATTGAAGTCATCTCCCTTGTGTTCTTCATTATCTTCGAACATCAAAACAAAAGAAAGAAAAGGGACGAATCTTGTAGGTGTCTATGTTTGTGTTGATTCAGATTGATGAAGATGGGGTAAGAGATGAGATTTGATATTATTTTGTTGGTGATGAGATGGGTAGCGGAATTAGTTCGACTCTGATTGGAGTGATAGAAGTAAAAGGGGGAAGCCAATTGATGGATGATGAAGCGAAAAGTGTATCGCTTTTAGGGGGTCATTTAAGCCCTAAATCGTATTTATTTGATCAAATATTGCCCTAAATCGTTCCTTTTGTCATTTTAGGTACTTTGGAGAAGAAATCTGGAAAAGGAAGCATTTTGGACATTTTTGGAGCATAAAAGTGAAGAAAACGACAAAGTCTCCAAAGCTGCTGGAAAAGTACACGTGACGGCGTCAAGGATTGCTCCTGACGGCGTCACGGCTTGGCAAAAGAGGTGGATATGACAAAATACACGTGACGCGCCAGAGAGTTTTACAATGGAAAATCTGACGGCGTCACCCTTTAAGGTGATCAAGGTCGTCACGGTTTAAGTTAAAGAGAGACGGCGTCAAGCACAATTTTGACGGCGTCAACCCTTGACGCGCCAGAGCGGATTTTAGAGGATTAAAAAGGGACGGCGTCAGGAAGACCATCCGGGAACCCTAGCCGCGGCGAGTTGATGGCGTCACCTCCTACAACGTGACACCGTCAGACCCTAAGTTCTATATATAGTTTTGCAATTTTTATTCATAGTGTGCAACTTTGTGAGGAGAAACCCTAAGACGAATTTTCTACCATTTTTAAGGGTTTTATACCCTTGGATCTCCCATGTTTAATTGAAGATAAGTAATCATTTAATCATTCAATATGTCTATGTGTTGTTTGATTATATCTTGTTCTTGTCTTTTAATTAACATGCTAGGCAAGATTTATCTTGTGTTTGCTTAGATCTAATGAAACCTAACTATTGATTATTGGTTGTTGGTGTATTATTACTTGTATTGGATGATTGTTTATCGATGTTAGGCTTAAGAAAACTGGCTAACCTCCTATACGGTAACTTGCTTGAACGTCTTAAGAAACATAAACCAATGCGTACTAAGGTTTTTATGGTTGTATTTAATGCATGAGCGAATTCTAGTGATCCCATGTTAGGAGCTTCTTAGCCGGCTCGACATATGAGTGAAGTAGGAGCTTGTAGAGTTGGGGAAGTACGTACGCCACCCTACGATTGGTATTAAGGAATACACCCGTCATCCACGCAATTAATACACACTAATCAACCGGTAAAAGATAGTTAGTGAGTAAGGAAATCTAAGTAAACACATTTCTCTTCATATAAGTTCCACAACCTTTTCATTTTCAGTTATTTTATTTTATTTGCAATTGTAGTTATTTGGGTTAGTTGACTAGCAACTAATTCCGCCCACTCCTTCAAACCCGAGATTTTACTTGCTTTCATAAAAATATAAAAATACAAAAAGAATCTTCCCTCACCCTTAGACCTATTAGAGTAGTTTTTCAATCCTAACGACACTATTCCCCTAGAGAACGATCAATCCCCCGGTACTTGTCACTTCACTATACTACATCGGTCAGGTACACTGCCTGGTGGGGATTGCAAGCCTCTTGAGATCCCTCGAGAGGTAAAACCTGTTGTAAGGTCGCAAAACCACGCATCAAGTTTTTGGCGCCGCTGCCGGGGAATAGTTATTGTTTAGGTTGAATTTTTATTTTATTAGGTCTACTCACTAGATTCCTTTCTAGTGAGATTTTTATTTTATTTTTCTAGGTTTTCTTTAGTCTATCTTTTTTCTTCGTTTCTTTGTTCGTAACCATTACCATCCGACATCATGGAAGGTGGTAATATCCTCGATCCCAACAACCCACCACCACAACAACACCCACCTCCTAGAGCCCGTACCTTAGGAGACTACTCCCGTCCTAGCCACCATGGCTATCGAAACACCATTGAGCTCACTCAAGGAGCCAATGTCACTCCCTTGCGATCCGACACCATCCGGTTGGTGCAAAGCGGATGCGCATTCCATGGACTTCGTTCCGAAGATCCTAATCAACATCTCAAGGACTTTCTCAAAATCGTTGATTCCATAGACCTTGATGTTGCCACTCGAGAGACGACCCGACTGCGTCTCTTTCAATTCTCTCTGCGGGACCAAGCTAGTCAATGGCTAGAGCGTCTACCCGCAGGATCCATCACCTCTTGGGATGATCTCACCACTCGTTTCCTTGCTCAGTTTTTCCCACCAGGAAGAACTACCAAGCTAAGAAATGATATCTTGATGTTTGAACAACGTCGAGGCGAAACCCTCTACGAGGCATGGACTCGATTCAAGGACTTACTCCAAAAAGTCCCTCACCATGGCATAGAACTTTGGCTTCAAGTCCAAATCTTCTATGACCATATCAATCTCTCCACGAGGCAAACTGATGCGCGTGATGTGTTGTTGCGGTTTAGCAGTTTTAATGCCTACTCAAGTTTTAAATTTATATTTAGCCGACTTATCAATAACACACACACTTAACGAGCAGTGTACCCGGTCAGTATGAAGATAATGGTATGTAGAGTGTCGATCACTAAGAGTGGAACGTATTATCTCGTTATTCTAATCAGTATTTTAATATCCTAACGCAAGGGGGTTTCAGCCTGAGAGACTGGCACGGTTTGTTTGCAATTAAATAATAAAATAAACCAATAGGCACGAATCAGCAAGTAGCACACACGTACACAGATAAATACTCGAGACAATAAGAGGGCTGTCCTTATAATTAAGTAGATTGTCACTTGTTTTATTGATAGCTTTATATGAAGTGTATGTAGTTAACCCTTTCTCGTTGGTCCTAATCTTATCGGCGAGTAAACCCTTAATGATTACTTATGTCTAAAAGTTATTCCTAAGTGATCAATTTAGTAATAACCGTGGGAGCCACATTATTTTCCGCAGTCAAATGCCCGCAAGCCACTAATAAACATAGAGGTTATCAATGCACTAATAAGTAGTAACCAAAGACATCAACATATAAACTTTAATTGATGGGAAAGCAAGTATTAAAGGGAGTGCAATCTTTCGTTGTCACATTACACAAGCCACCAATCCTGATGAATTAAAGTTTGCTAACACAATAAAACAAAACTACTTAATGAATTAAACACATGCAGCACCTTCTTACAGCTCTTGTATCTTCGTTTGGTGTGTCTTGTGCTGCCTCCTTGACTGAATTCGTCCTAGGGTTCTGCTGGTTCGGTCTTCGATGTTCTGACCAAAAAGCTTTTTGAATTCGTCTGGTCTTGGGGTATTTATAGTTTCTGTCTGAGGGAAGATGCGGCGCATCTAGTAAGTAGATGCGGCGCATTGACTTAACTTCGCGTGGGGTCCAAGATTATAATATTCAGGAATATTCGTACACCGCCAGAAGATGCGGCGTAACTCCATGATTAGATGCGGCGCATGTCCTCTTGTATCTTGGATCGTATCTGGTGATATCTTGATAGAGATGCGGCGCATGTCATGAGTGAGATGCGGCGCATCTGGAGCAGATTAGTCTTGATCTTCTTCATTTCAGTAGACTCTTAACTTCTTGCATGTTTTGCTCCATAATCAGTCCAAAATCGCTAAGTTTCACCAAATGCTTGTTTTTACCTGAGAATTACAAAAGTAAACGATTAAGTATCAATCCTCATACATAATATAGTAAAACAAGTCAAATTAATAGGATAAATGATAGTAATAAAATGTACTTATTTGAGTTCATCAAATATCCCCCCACTTGAACTTTACTTGTCCCCAAGTAAACCTTAGAATTTCTCTTATGAAAATGTATCCTAAAAGATGTTAGGATTTATTTTTATATTTAAGCATGTATTCGTTTATTTCATAATCACACAACTAAATACTTAACGAATTAGAAGTATAAATAAATAAGTCGATAAAAGCAAATCTAATCGTTTAACTGTCCAGTCGTGACGAATATTCTATCATAAGCTTGGAAAGTATACACATCTCCTCCACTAAAGCTAAGGAATAACAAATCTAAAGCGGCAAAAAGGGTTTTTAGGCTTTAAGGGTTAATTATTCTCTTTCACTATCGATCTCAAATTCCAGAAAAGGCGACAAAATCACAAATACATGATCGAATCCACGAACACGATACTTGCAATTGCTCAAATCCTTAACTCGAATAGGCTAAAGATAGGTCCAAACTTCACCAATAATAATATATCAAAAAGGGCGACAAAATCATAAATACATAGCCGAATCCACGACTACGATACTTAAGATTGCTCAAATCCCTAATCTCAATAAATCAAAGGTTTGGTTGGATAAAGAATAATAAAGGGCATGGATAACATTTGGGATATAAATTGGTGTAAAATGAAAAATAAACAAAACAAATAAATTAAAATCCTAAGTGTGGTTAATCACTATCCCAACCATCCCATGAATAAGACTCATATCATTGAATAACTCACGCTTTAACACTTGAAACACACGCTTTAGGTAGACACGAATTATACTCAACAAGATCTTAATCAAAGAATAAACCTTAATTGGCGTTCCCATAACTGCCAATTCCCATTCAATCCACAGATATAGTACAACAAATAGTGGTGATATCGACCACTTACATAACTTTACATAAGTTGGTTAAAACAAACTTCCAACTTTTCTTTCTTTCTTTTTCTTTTCTTATTTTTTCGATTTTTTTTTTTTTTTTTTTTTTTTTTTTTTTTTTTTTTTTTTTTTTTCAAACATAAACATAGATGTGTAAAATTTCACCACATCACTATAATGATAATTCTGGATAATTTTTCCATACTTCTCATACTTCAGAAATAACGGTAATAGTGAAAGTAGTAAACACACGAAAAATAAACTCAAAGATATACAATATTTACTTTCACTCCAATTGCATTGTGCAATTTCCCGACCTAACCATAGATAATGAATTACGCACGCGAACACAGGTAATGTAAGGAATCACACTTTGCCTATAGCAATTAACCAACCACGGATTCTAATCTATAGGGTAGGCTAAGGTGTAAGGGTGTAACGAAACATTTTAAACATAGGTGTAAGAAACGAAAGGAATGGCTCTGAGTGTTTTTCTAGGGGTATCTTACTCTAAAAATGAGAGTAACAAAAGGTTTATACGAGGGTTAACTAACCAGTGTAGTTAGCTAATAACACATAACATATAAAGGCTATTTGGGTGTAATCTTAGAATTTTACCAATTTAGACAAGTCATTCCAATTATATAAATAATACTCATTATGGTGGTCTCGAATAGTATACAAGCCAAGTTCTAAAGTTTACAAGTCACCGGCACACTCATAGATTTGTGAATTTTGGAAAATCACAATTTTTGAAAATAACGTCATGTGTGCAGCTATGCAACTTAGATCTTAAACAAAAACATGCTAAAAATTTTTAAGTTTGATATATTAAGCACATTTTAAGCATAATTTTTGAAAAAGTTTAGGACAAGTAATTGTTAAGTGTTCTAATTCTCCAATCCCCCCACTTAAGTTAAACAACGTCCTCGTTGTTTGTATAAAAGGTTAAAAACTGGAAAATAAAAGAATTAGAACAGGAAAACTCCCCTGAGATTTGCTCGGTATGATCCTCCATTTGTATTTGAGCAAAAATCATCTTTCTTGTGGATGAGAACGTTTAAGCTTCATACTTGATGTATCCACAGGAAATCCAGGAAACTATAATACCACCAACACTTTAAAACACACCTAAGATAAGAAAGGTTCAAACTTGCATAATACATTAGTAGTTAGGAAAATAAAACTTAAAAATTAAAATTGAAAATCATCAGGTCAGTCGATGCGCCGTATCTTATGGAAGAAGATACGCCGTATCGAGCCTGGAATAAATACGGATCAGAATAAAGATGTGCCGCATCCTTAACCAGGGATGCGCCGCATTAAAATAAACTAATAAATAGTTTTAAAGTCGAAAATAAAAATGCAGAAAAATTAAAATAAGATATGACCATTGCAGGAGATACGTCGCATCTCAGAATTGAGATGCGCCGTATCCTCATGCGGGCCTGACTGACTCGACACAGAAAACAGAATAATAAAAATTCTCCGGGTTGTCTCCCGGCCAGCACTTGTCTTTATTCCAGAGTCTTCAAGTTAGACTCACGTTCAGCTCTTTACTCCAATACTTCAGGTTCAAACTCCACCACCTCGTTCTCATTATCCTCAATTTTATTATCAAAGTATTTCTTCACACGTTGCCCGTTCACTTTGAATATATAACCATTTTTATCGCATATTTCAATAGTTCCATATGGATACACTTTCTTGACAACGAACGGTCCCGTCCATCTTGATTTAAGTTTACCAGGTTACATCTTTAATCTGGAATTAAATAGTAGCACTTTCTCTCCAATAGTAAACGTTTTATCCCCACGTAACCTCGAGTCATGCCATCTTTTAGTTCTTTCTTTGTAGATCTTAGTATTTTTGTAGGCCTCATCTCTTAGTTCATAGAGTTCATTAAGTTCCATGAAACGGTTCTTCGTTGCAACTTCCATATCCATATTACAATTCGTCAAAGCCCAATATGCACTTTGTTCAATTTCGACCGGTAGGTGGCATGCTTTTCCGTATACAAGACGAAATGGAGTGCATCCCGTTGGTGTCTTATAGGCTGTACGGAATGCCCATAAAGCATCATTTAACTTATCAGACCACCCTTTAGGATTATACCCAGTCGTTTTTTCAAGAATTCGTTTTATAGCTCTATTGGTTACTTTAGTTTGACCATTTGATTGAGGATGGTATGCGGTGGAAACCCTATGATATACTCCATATTTTTGCAAGGCTTTTCCTAGATTGTGATTACAAAAGTGTGTTCCCCTATCACTAATCAATGCTTTAGGAATTCCAAACCTAGAGAACAAACTTTGCAAAAATTTAAGTACTACCTTGCTGTCGTTTGTTGGAGATGCTTGCGCTTCGACCCATTTTGATACGTAATCAACAGCAACCAAAATATATTTATTACCTTTAGATTCAGGAAACGGTCCCATGAAGTCTAATCCCCATATGTCGAAAACTTCACATACATGGATATAGTTTTGCAGCATTTCGTTTCTTGATGTAATATTTCCGGATCGTTGACACGCATCACATCCTTTTATATAATCTTTCGCATCCTCCAACATAGTGGGCCAATAAAATCCCGCATCCAGGATCTTTCTTCTTGTGATGACTGGACCGTGATGTCCCCCTGTTGGCCCTGAATGGCAATGTGCCAATATTGCTGCGATGTCATCACCGTCTACGCATCTTCGTAAAATATTGTCAGGACATAATTTAAAGGCATAAGGTTCATCCCAAATATACTCGTTAGCGCGAGTTATAAACCTTCTTTTCTCGTCGGATGTTAGCCCTTTTGGAATTTCATTTGCAACAATAAAGTTTATAAAGTCGGCATACCATGGTCCATTATTATTGCTCTTAATTCCTACCATCATAAGGTGTTCATCAGGAAAGTCATCAGCTATTTCCCTTTCGTCAAGCACCTCCATATCAGGGTTTTCAAGTCTAGATAAGTGGTCAGCAGCTAGATTCTCGGCACCCTTTTTATCTTTAATTTCAATATCGAATCCTTGGAGCAATAAAACCCACCTAATAAGCCTTGGCTTGGCATCCTGTTTATTGAACAAATACTTCAAAGCAGAATGGTCAGTGTAAACCATAGTTTTTGACAATATAAGATATGATCTAAATTTATCGAATGCAAAAACTACTGCTAAAAGTTCTTTTTCCGTGGTGGTGTAGTGTTCTTGGGCATTATTCAATGTTTTGCTAGCATAATAAATTGGCTTAAATTTCTTATCTATCTTTTGGCCAAGTACGACTCCAACAGCATAATCACTAGCATCACACATTAGTTCAAAAGGCAGATTCCAATCCGGCGAAATTATAATGGGTGCAGAAGTTAGTTTTTCTTTAAGTATATTAAATGCCTTTTTGCAATCTTCAGAAAAATCAAACTTTGCATCCTTTAGCAACAATTGGGTTATAGGCCTAGATATTTTTGAAAAATCCTTTATGAACCTACGATAAAATCCAGCGTGCCCTAAAAAACTTCTAACGCCTTTTACGTTAGTGGGGTAAGGTAGTTTGGCAATTACATCAATTTTAGCTTTATCGACTTCTATACCTTTCCCAGAAATTTTGTGTCCTAACACAATTCCCTCTCTAACCATAAAATGACATTTTTCCCAATTAAGAACAAGGTTAGTTTCTTCACACCTAGCAAGCATTTTATCAAGTTTAAAGAGACAATCATTAAATGAGTTACCGAACACCGAAAAGTCGTCCATGAAGACTTCCATAAAGTCTTCTACCATATCATGGAAGATGGCCGTCATACAACGTTGGAAAGTAGCAGGGGCGTTGCATAGTCCGAACGGCATTCTCCTATAGGCGAAGGTTCCATAAGGGCAGGTGAAAGTCGTCTTCTCTTGATCCTCGGGGGCAATGGGTATTTGGAAGAAACCTGAAAAACCATCCAAAAAACAATAATAATCATATCCTGATAGTCTTTCTAACATTTGATCAATAAATGGAAGAGGGAAGTGATCTTTTCGCGTAGCATCATTGAGTTTGCGGTAGTCGATGCAAACTCTCCATCCGGTAACAGTTCTTGAAGGGATTAGCTCATTGTCGTCATTGAGTACTACCGTCATTCCTCCTTTTTTTGGTACAACGTGGATAGGACTGACCCACGAGCTGTCGGAAATTGGGTAGATAAGTCCGGAGTCAAGTAACTTTACGATTTCATTTTGCACCACATCTTGGACTTTTGGATTCAAACGCCTTTGAGGTTGGATAGTTGGTTTGAATTCATCTTCCATAAGGATTTTATGTGTACAAAATGACGGGCTAATTCCTTTAATATCAGACATACTCCATGCTAATGCTCCTCTTCGTTTATATAGTACCTGCAAAAGAGACTCTTTTTCTTTTGGCGTTAGGTCAGATGCAATAATAACGGGTGAATTAGTATTTCCGTTTAAATAAGCATATTCCAAAGTAGAAGGAAGATCCTTAAGCACAGGTTTAACATTATCAATTTCAGTAGCACTAGCGGAATAAACCTGTTCTTTAAGTATATCGCTGCTGTCATCAGATAGATGCCCCGCATCGAGGTTTTCGATGCGCCGTATCGCGTTACATACAGCAGAATCAGCAGCTAAATTATAATCAATAGTATTCTCATCAACTTGATCTTCTATAGCAATTGTGTTTTCTAAATTTTTAAGCAGAAAAGAATCAAGCAAATTATTTTTTAACAATCTCTGAGTAAATTGATTAATCGTGTGATCAGAAACATCGATGTTATAGCATTCATCATCATCAGAATTATCTTTACTCATAGATTGTTCCATGTTAAACTCAACCTCATCTTTTCCTATGGTAAGAGTTATTTTTTTATTAAAAACATCAATCATGGCCCTAGCAGTGGCTAAAAATGGTCGTCCTAATATTATAGGAGTTCTAGAATTTTCAGGCATATCAAGGATAACGAAGTCGATAGGTAATTCAAATTTATCAACTTTTATTAATATATTTTCCGCTATTCCTAATGGGTATTGTATGGACCTATCAGCTAGTTCTAAGCACATCCTAGTAGGTTTTGGTTCGCCAAGACCTAATTTATCATACATAGAAGAGGGCATAAGACTTATACTAGCTCCTAGGTCGGCTAAGGCATTTTCAATATGCAAATTTTTAATTTGACAAGGAATAGTGAAACTCCCTGGATCTTTTTCTTTAGACGGAAGTTTGTTGAGCAATGCCGCTGAGCTTATTTTCCCCATTGTTATGGTGCAAGCCTCTTCGAGTTTAGACTTGTTTGTAAGCAAGCTTTTCAGATATTTAGCATATTTCGGCATTTGCACTAGGGCTTCCATAAATGGTATGCTTAGCTGCAGCTGCTTGAGATTCTCCAGGAATTTCTTTTGATAGGCATCTTCTTTCTCTTTCCTTACCCTATGTGGGAAAGGTGGTGTTGATCGTTTAGGTTCAACAGAAGGTTCTCTTCTAATTACAGGTTCTGGATCAGTCTCTTTTGGTTGCTCTTGCTCAGGTGATAAAGATTCAAGGGAAATTTTTTGGGTACTGTTATCCTCGGGTGTCTCTCCGATTTGAAAGGTTGATTTTCCGCCTCTGGTTGTAATTCCTTTCAGATCGTGCCTTACCAAAAGAACCTTGTTAAGCACTGTTGACAATTGGTGCACTTCAATTGCCAAACCATTGATCATATTGTTTTGTTCCTTTAGTAACAGCTCATGACTGCCTTTGAATTCAGTAATAAAGTTTCTTGCTTCATGATGTTCTTTTTCATTAGCTTGAGCGATTAGTAGTGCAAACTCTTCCATAGTAAGGTTTCTTTGTGGTCTTCCGAACCAGTATGGGAAAATATCGAACATTGCTCCTGAAAATCAAAAACAAGAAGATTTCAAAGTAAAAGCTTCCTAGTACAAGGGTAAGTCAGAATATTTTCCGTTCGGAAATTAGAAAAATAAACGTTGCTGATATCTGCAGACGATGCGCCGTATCCAAAGAGTTGGATACGCCGTATCTTATAATCGATAAAATTTAATCAGACTTTATCCAGAAAATAGATACGCCGCTTAGAATTTATGAATGCGCCGTATCGAATTAATTAATCAAAAATCGATATTTATTTAAAATTAAATACGTCGTATTGACGAAAGTTAATGCGCCGTATTTTCGTTACGTTTAAAAATACAAGATTTTTGATTCAGTAAGATGCGCCGTATCGACAGAGATCGATACGTCGTATCTGTTTAATAATTCGCAAACTGTTTTTAATTAAAATAATAGATACGCCGTATCTGCTAAAGCAGATGCGTCGTATGGCGTTAACGTTTAGAAATTTTTTTTTATCAAAAACAGATACGCCGTATCTTGGGGAAAAGATGCGTCGTATCGAATTAATTAAACGCGTTGTATTTTATAAAAATTAAACGCAATACGCCGTATCTGATAGATCAGATGCGCCGTATCGTTTGATTTAGCACAGTACAACGATAGCAGAACAGAAAAAATACGAAAAATAAAAACAAATAAAAACACACAAACAAAAATAAACACACAAAAATAAAAGAAAACAATTAACACACAATACAACAAATATGCAAAACAATACAATGATGCAATTAATCTAATAAAAAGAAAAACCTAATTAAAATACTAATCAAATTAACAGATAATAACAATTCACTCCCCGGCAGCGGCGCCAAAAACTTGATGGGGGTGATGTGTCGTTGCGGTTTAGCAGTTTTAATGCCTACTCAAGTTTTAAATTTATATTTAGCCGACTTATCAATAACACACACACTTAACGAGCAGTGTACCCGGTCAGTATGAATATAATGGTAAGTAGAGTGTCGATCACTAAGAGTGGAACGTATTATCTCGTTATTCTAATCAGTATTTTAATATCCTAACGCAAGGGGGTTTCAGCCTGAGAGACTGGCACGATTTGTTTGCAATTAAATAATAAAATAAACCAATAGGCACGAATCAGCAAGTAGCACACACGTACACAGATAAATACTCGAGACAATAAGAGGGCTGTCCTTATAATTAAGTAGATTGTCACTTGTTTTATTGATAGCTTTATATGAAGTGTATGTAGTTAACCCTTTCTTGTTGGTCCTAATCTTATCGGCGAGTAAACCCTTAATGATTACTTATGTCTAAAAGTTATTCCTAAGTGATCAATTTATTAATAACCGTGGGAGCCACATTATTTTCCGTAGTCAAATGCCCGCAAGCCACTAATAAACACAGAGGTTATCAATGCACTAATAAGTAGTAACCAAAGACATCAACATATAAACTTTAATTGATGGGAAAGCAAGTATTAAAGGGAGTGCAATCTTTCGTTGTCACATTACACAAGCCACCAGTCCTGATGAATTAAAGTTTGCTAACACAATAAAACAAAACTACTTAATGAATTAAACACATGCAGCACCTTCTTACAGCTCTTGTATCTTCGTTTGGTGTGTCTTGTGCTGCCTCCTGACTGAATTCGTCCTAGGGTTCTGCTGGTTTGGTCTTCGATATTCTGACCAAAAAGCTTTTTGAATTCGTCTGGTCTTGGGGTATTTATAGTTTCTGTCTGAGGGAAGATGCGGCGCATCTAGTAAGTAGATGCGGCGCATTGACTTAACTTCGCGTGGGGTCCAAGATTATAATATTCAGGAATATTCGTACACCGCCAGAAGATGCGGCGTAACTCCATGATTAGATGCGGCGCATGTCCTCTTGTATCTTGGATCGTATCTGGTGATATCTTGATAGAGATGCAGCGCATGTTGAGAGTGAGATGCGGCGCATCTGGAGCAGAATTGACTTGATCTTCTTCATTTCAGTAGACTCTTAACTTCTTGCATGTTTTGCTCCATAATTAGTCCAAAATCGCTAAGTTTCACCAAATGCTTGTTTTTACCTGAGAATTACAAAAGTAAACGATTAAGTATCAATCCTCATACATAATATAGTAAAACAAGTCAAATTAATAGGATAAATGATAGTAATAAAATGTACTTATTTGAGTTCATCACAAACCATTGACCAATCGGCCGGTGGTAAGCTACGTGATCTAAGTGCGGAACAATCATGGGCTCTCCTAGAGGATCTTGCTCTTTATGACAACGAAAGTTGGAGTGATCCCCGTGATTTGAATAAAACGGTCAAGGCAATATCTTTGCCTTCGAACAATTCAAGCACTTCCGACCGTAGGATCATAGAACTTGAAGACCAAGTCAAGTTTCTTATGAAATCCTACGAGGCTCCTAAACCTTCAAGCCAAGTGAACAAAATCACTTCTTCATGTGAATTATGTAGTGGTCCCCACGACACTCGTGATTGCATGGAACTCCCCGAACAAGCTTTTGCGGACTACGCATCCTCGCGTACCGACGGAGCGGGAGACAAGTGGTACACTTTCAAACCCGAGCCAAACCCCTACGGTGATTCATACAACCCCTCATGGAAAAATCACCCAAACCTTAGGTGGAAACAAAACCAAAACGCACAACAAACCAATTCTTCCAACCCACCTAATCGTTTCCAATCAAGCGGTTCCAACTCGAACCGTACTTTCAACAACAATCCTTCCAGCAATGGTAGTACCAATAACTTTGAAGGATTGATGTCCCAATTTATGGCATCTCAAGAAGCTCGTTTGGCCAAGTTTGAAGCCGATTTCAAACAAAAACAAAGCGAGATAACCAATAAGATTGACACTTTGTTGAAAGCCCTCAATGACCGAGAAATGGGAGCACTCCCTAGCAACACAGTCAAGAACCCGAAACTAAACGTCAACGCCATCTCGTCGGTTTCGTCTCCTAGTTCTTGTCCACAATATTATTCGGTCAATTCCATGAGCTCGTGTTTCAAACAAACCCAATTCGTTCAAAATGACCAAGAAGTTATGATATCCAAATTGGTCAACAACATAGTTGAGACACCTCCAACTCAAAACCTTGACGATGAATTCAAGGAGCTCCACCTTGAAAGTCCGGTTATTGATGTGTTGGATGAGAAGAAGCTCAAGTTAGGCGAAAAAGGGACCGCCTTCGTTCAAAACAAGCTACCTAAGAAGTTAGATGATCCGGGCTTATTTGTTCTACCTTGCAAGATCGGTAATTCAGAAGCTTATGACACATTAGCCGATCTTGTATCAAGCCTTAACCTACTTCCGTTACCTCTCTACACCTCTCTAAAACTAGGAAAACTTGAAGAAACCGAGGTAATAATAGGCTTAGCGGATGGAAGTATTGCTTACTCGATTGGAGTAGTCAAAGACGTGTTAGTACACATTGGAAAATTAACCATTTTAGCCGATTTCCACGTCCTTGATATGGTTAGCGGCCCTACATGCCCCTTGTTGATAGGTAGAGGATTTTTGGCGACCGCTAGTGCTATGATTGATTGTAAGGAATCTAAGATAGCGGTAGGAGAAGGTGATACTTGGTCAGTCTATGATGTGAAGAAACATGCCTATGATACTAGTGAGGAACCAACACCCCATTGGTTAGAATTAAATAGGAGATCATCTAGATATGGACCTTGGATCGATTGAGACTTCATAGGACCCCAACGCCCATTTTACCTAGAAGAGGACTTTGTGAACCAAACACATGCGGTAGAACAACTCTTGGCCAGGGACACCGAATTGGATCCATTTGAAGACCCTCTAGTTTTTAGGAAGATGATTGATTTCCTAGGAGTTTTGCCAATTAACCTAGGGATGAATAAGTGGACTTGTGAGGACGATGATCATAAGTGGGATTGGGACAAACCACCCAAAGATGGAGATGGGTCATGGCATATTAAGATGACACTGTATGACTCGGATGGAGAGAAGTTTGAAAAGATATATTGTACTAAGCGGACTAATAGGAAACTTCAATCCAAGCTTAACCCTAAAGACGTCCTCGATGACGAACTCACTTACATAGGGTAGAAGGACTTTGAGTCTAGCTACAAGACTCGTTAATAAAGAAAAGCGCTTCTTGGGAGGCAACCCAAGCTTTATTTGCTTTGTGTGTTTATTTATTTGTTTGTTTGATTTTATTTGCCTCCGTATGTATGTTTAATTTTTATTATTATTGATTCATGTTCAAAACTAAATTGTGAAAATGCTTTATCTTGTTTTTAACTTCGTCTTAACTACATATAAAGGTATTTTGCAAAAGATAAGTGTAAGGGAAATCCAAATCGGTTTATTAGAACAAATGAACATGAATCATAACAATATTAAATTAACATACATATTAGTAATTGTTTGAGTCAAATGCTTGTATCGAGTCATAATGATGTTTTGCAGGAATTCCAGGAAGTAAGGTATAGGTTTTTCCAGAAATTTTCCGGAAACTTAACATGAGAATTCTGTCAGATCATTTCTGACGGCGTCAGGTTTTAATTTTCTGAAATTTTTGAAAGTTTTGTTTTCATAAAAAGTTTTTATTAAATCTCTAACTTATAAACTCCATGAATCTACAAAATAATCATTCCACAAGCATTATATCCTTATATAGATTTATCCCGCCGATGTTATGCAGGTTTTCGTGTTTGTTTTCTCAGGTTTAACAGGTTATTTTGGACAAGGAGATGTATGTGGAATCTAGCTTTTGGCGATGCATTAGTCTTGAAGCTTCCACATTACCTTGGAAGAAGATCTAACCATGTTACCTCTTTATCCACCGAACGAATCAGGGGAGTATTTGATTTCATTCTTTTACCTTATTTACTTTTACATCTTGTTATTTGAACATTGGGGACAATGTTCATCTTAAGTGTAAGGGGGGGTAAAAGTACGATACTTTAGAGAATGCAATTACGCTTGATTTTTGTTTGTTTAATGGTAGATGTGTAATAAAACTGAGAGAAATACCTGTTAAGGCAATTTTAGTGCCAAATTTAAAATTTTTTACAACATATAGGAGTGAAACTTTGATCTTAATGAGCGTCTCACGGATAGGAGTTATATGACTAGCACAAAACCGTACCACTAAAAAATTTTCCAACCCCAAATATGTGAGGTTCGCCCCTAGAATTGGTAGGAAAAGCATTTATGCTATGATGTGTGTACCGGTAGCACTTAGATTCTAGAACTTGCGTTAGGACCATTCTGAGGCCACAAGTGAGACTACATTCGTGTAGTTAGATTTACTACATGATAAGAGGCATTAGGATTAACCCATTGTTTTACACCTGTGTTTTTGTTATAATTACATTGGCTACATTGGTCAAGTAATTCTCCCACACCCTTTGCGTTGTACTCATTTTTAGTACACGATACCCCTAGTACACCCCTCAGAGCCTATCTTTTCGTTTCTACCTTTAAGCATTTTACTTAAAGGAAGAATTTGTTTACACCCCACTTAAATGTACACCCAAATCGCCTTAGCCTACCTTGTATGCACTCATTTTTAGTGCATTATTGTGACAACATTTGTTTAAACCCCAAGTTAATTATCTAATTGATTACATGGTTGCTAAGTCGAGTCATATCCTTGTACATATTGTTTTGGGACGATTGGGACTCATGGGTAAAGTACTAGTGTAATGGAGTAATGGGGAAGAACAACATTATTACCCCCATATGTGCTAAATATTTTAAAAGTACTCCAAGTGTTTCGATTATCTTAATTCGAGTCATTAGAATAGTTAATTGTAAAGTTATGTAAAAGTTCAAGTGTAAGGGGAATGCAACGCCCCTGTGATGTATTATTTTGGATGGTAGGGCAAGAGTGTATGAAAAAAAAAAAAAAAAAAAAAATCGAAAAAATCAAGAAAAATACAAAAAAATGAGAAAAAGAAAAATAGAAAAAAACATACGGACTACCATCCCGTTTCATTTTATGTTTCTTTTATGTTTTTGTTATTTTTTTTCATTAGCTTAAGTCGAGTCTAGTCTTGGCTTAGCAACGCCATATTGTACATGTAATTAATCAAGATCTTTAACTCGCCACCAGTAAAATATCCCTTATCCAACAAATCCGTGTTTATCATATCCCTAGACCTAACGTTATAACCCGTTTAAAATCCCTCTTTGATAGTTTATCTTAGGTGCTTACGCCTAGTGGAGGAGGTTTTTGATCCTTTCCCAAGCCTATGGTAATCTATTTGCTATGACAGGTAGTGAGAGATATTATCCGTTTTCATTTATGAGATATACTTTTATGACACCTGAGAGATGTGAGTATCTAATAACTACTTGTGAGGTGCTAGTTTGTAATCTCCGTGCTTATTATGATTAAAGTGGAACGACTATTTGTTGTAATTACTTTTATATTAGCATTAAATGACCCCTAACTTGTATTTTGATTAGAATAAAAGCACATTTGCTTGAGGACAAGCAAATCTCAAGTGTAAGGGTATTTGATGAAGTGAAAAGTGTACCGCTTTTAGGGGGTCATTTAAGCCCTAAATCGTATTTATTTGATCAAATATTGCCCTAAATCGTTCCTTTTGTCATTTTAGGTACTTTGGAGAAGAAATCTGGAAAAGGAAGCATTTTGGACGTTTTTGGAGCATAAAAGTGAAGAAAACGACAAAGTCTCCAAAGCTGCTGGAAAAGTACACGTGACGGCGTCAAGGATTGCTCCTGACGGCGTCACGGCTTGGCAAAAGAGGTGGATATGACAAAATACACGTGACGCGCCAGAGAGTTTTACAATGGAAAATCTGACGGCGTCACCCTTTAAGGTGATCAAGGTCGTCACGGTTTAAGTTAAAGAGAGACGGCGTCAAGCACAATTTTGATGGCGTCAACCCTTGACGCGCCAGAGCGGATTTTGGAGGATTAAAGAGGGACGGCGTCAGGAAGACCATCCGGGAACCCTAGCCGCGGCGAGGTGACGGCGTCACCTCCTACAACGTGACGCCGTCAGACCCTAAATTCTATATATAGTTTTGCAATTTTTATTCATAGTGTGCAACTTTGTGAGGAGAAACCCTAAGATGAATTTTCTGCCATTTTTAAGGGTTTTATACCCTTGGATCTCCCATGTTTAATTGAAGATAAGTAATCATTTAATCATTCAATATGTCTATGTGTTGTTTGATTATATCTTGTTCTTGTCTTTTAATTAACATGCTAGGCTAGATTTATCTTGTGTTTGCTTAGATCTAATGAAACCTAACTATTGATTATTGGTTGTTGGTGTGTTATTAATTGTATTGGATGATTGTTTATCGATGTTAGGCTTAAGAAAACTGGCTAACCTCCTATACGGTAACTTGCTTGAACTCTTAAGAAACATGAACCAATGCGTACTAAGGTTTTTATGGTTGTATTTAATGCATGAGCGAATTCTAGTGATCCCATGTTAGGAGCTTCTTAGCCGGCTCGACATAGGAGTGAAGTAGGAGCTTGTAGAGTTGGGGAAGTACGTACGCCACCCCACGATTGGTATTAAGGAATACACCCGTCATCCACGCAATTAATACACACTAATCAACCGATAAAAGATAGTTAGGGAGTAAGGAAATCTAAGTAAACACATTTCTCTTCATATAGTTCCACAACCTTTTCATTTTCAGTTATTTTATTTTATTTTCAATTGTAGTTATTTAGGTTAGTTGACTAGCAACTAATTCCGCCCACACCTTCAAAACCCAAGATTTTACTTGCTTTCATAAAAATATAAAAATACAAAAAGAATCTTCCCTCACCCTTAGACCTATTAGAGTAGTTTTTCAATCCTAACGACACTATTCCCCTAGAGAACGATCAATCCCCCGGTACTTGCCACTTCACTATACTACATCGGTCAGGTACACTGCCTGGTGGGGATTGCAAGCCTCTTGAGATCCCTCGAGAGGTAAAACCTGTTGTAAGGTCGCAAAACCACGCATCAATGGATCATGTTTTGGTTGAAATATTGTGAATCAGGAGGTCTTGAAAGATGATAAAATATCATCTCCATGGTTAGATGTTAGAGAGAGAAAGTATAGTGAGAGAGAGAAGCAAAGTCTGATTTTATTGATAATATGAAAGGTGAAAAATGACTCAAACGAAGCTCCCCCTCCTAGTGAAGTTTAGGAGGTATATAAAGGGCTAAACACAAGACTTTCCAATATTGACGCTTCTAGTCCTTGTGTTTGTGCCTTACAAGATAGATAATGTAATCCCAAATATGTTGTCACATTTTCGTGTGAGAAGCATACCCAACAATCTTCCCCCAATGTGGCAACATATGGGATTACTTACATCATTTCCTACAAGTACAAATTCAAATAAAGAAAGGTCTTCATAAGCTCTTCAATTGCTAAGGATGATGACAGTTGACGCTCTTTGTCTTCATCTTGTACCTCGGCTTGAGAACTTTTCTTCACTTGTAGTCAAATGATGTAATATACATGAATTGGATTAACTTCCCCCCAATTCATGCTGCATGTCTTTAGCGGCTTCTTCATATACTTCCTTTAGGCGAAGTTTCTGAATCAGCTTCCCCCTAAACTGACAACCGTCTTCAGCAGATTCGAAACTTTGATGTAGTTAACATGTCTTCTATCTTTTGAAGGTTGTAAGTACGCAGCGGAATTTGTAGATGACATCGTAAACAACACTAATCAAATCTGACTAGTACTCAGTAACAGTTATGCTCAATGCGGGGGTAACATGCAAGAAATCAGCAAGATCTTCTCACATAAGTAGGCTACTTCGCACATCACAACCTGCGAAAGTTGAAACGATTACACCAAAATCACAAAACTGAACCACTGATCATCTCTGCGGACGTCTTTCCGGTAGTACTAAAATTGTAAGCTCGATCACGTGAGTCTGTTATGCGTCCCCGATGTGCACATTTCTTCCCCCTGAATGCAGATCCATCTGGAAAAAGAGTCTTTTCGCAAAGAATGCAAGAAAAGTCAAAGTACATCTACTCTCTCTTCCCCCACGATGTCTTCGCAGAATCGGAAGCATACATACTATGGTTACGATGGAAACGGAGGCAGCGTAAACCCTGTATGTCCAATTAGTCGAAGATGTGTGAAGTACCATAAATAGCCCGTGAGAATCAACTGCTGATAAAATCTCTACTCATGAATACTCTTCTCATCTAACTCTTTACCGACCCCATTATCATTCTGACGGCTTTTTGTAGTGACCACTGATGGAGAAAACCCAGTATTACAAACTTGAGACTGAAGTAAAATAACCCGAACTTGTGACTTAAACTTGCACTATTGTCTGACTAAGAACCTATACTGAGCACTACAACGCAACTCCTTAAAGCATAGGTCGTTTCATATACCCATCCAACCTTCCTTTACTGTATATGAACTCATCTTGAATAAAACCACATCTTTGTGTGACACTTGAGCACTACAACGTAACTCCTTTAAAGTGATAGCTATACTTTGTGAGCACAACAACGTAACTCCTTACATCAGGTATAACTAGATAACTCAAGTCTTAATCATTTTGTCGGTTATAAGCTCGGACAAGGATCTCGAAGAATCATGCATCTAACCAACCCCGATATCTTCAAGATACTAAGTACACGCACCCGTGATATTCCACTTCAACCTCAAATAAATAATAAAGAATTAACCCCGTAGTCACATCTTGCGGTTCAATACCCAACACTAGCCTTTTGACGGTTTAAGTGAACTATGATAATGGTTTTATCCCGATCTTGTCAAAAATGTATCCCCGTGAAAATTTTCAACTTTAAAATGCCACAAAATATATCACCAATTATCAACACTTATGAAAAAAAAAACACGGATGATACTTGTAATAAAACGATTTGGTTCAACTTTGCGCAGTCCAGTCCTATATTCATCAAATCCAGTCTTGAGCCCAAACCAATTAAAGAAATATTCAGCATTAATCCATTTGGCCCATTACCGGATCCAATATTAACCCTAGTCTTGTGGGTATTAATAACAACTTATACTTAATATCACACATACACTCAACCCTAATCTCAAAAATCATCCGCCCCCTTTTATATTTTCTCCCACTCAGCCACCAAATCATAACATAACACAAACCTAATCTTAAATCATAAACCATCTCTATTATCATTGATCTTATCTCTTAAACCCATCTTCAATCGTTATCCTTAATAATCCAACACAACATAACCACAACTACAATCTCCACCGAACCTTTACCTTGTTGTATTTAAGATTTTAGCTCTATCCAAATCAAGAAACCATTTACGGCTTCAAGATCCTAATGGGTCTCGGGTAAGGTTTTTATTATGTTGTTGTTCGTGTTGAGTTTGTCTTATAACAAAACAAGAAAAAAGAGAATAACACAATTGTTATTTTTCTTTATCTAAATGTTTCGGATATTAAAAGAAGTTTAAGCTTCAAAATTAGATCGATGATGATTTGTATTTCGTGATAGTTGACTGTAGAGGTCTGATAATTATTATTTGATGCACGAAAAGACATGACTGAGGTCGATAGATTAGAGATTAGATTTGTTGTTGGTTTTGGAATGGTTTTTGTTGTGGTAAACTTCGTCTTTGATTACCAGTCGCGTTTAATGTTTGGGTTTTGACTGTCGAATTGATAAACTGAAGTTGTGTAATATAAGTGAGCAACGATGGGGTTTAGGATTAGATATGGACTAGTAGCCGTGTAAAACCCTAAAATTCAGATACTAAATTTATGTCTAATTTCAAATTTTACCCCAAACTTTGTAATCACTCAATTAACCTTAAAATATATAATATGTGTTACATTTAAAGTTATAATTACTAACCTAAGTTCTACCTAAGTAAATAAATAATTATACAAATTAAAGTATTCCTTTTTAGTATACCCACTTTCTTTTTGGTTCACCACAAGATTTGAAGTTATCCAATTAACGTAAATAATGCATGTATCTTTTCCTAAAATTGGTACACGTCATTCTTTCATTAATGATTCCCACACGTCATTTTTGTCCCATAAAATTCGGCCAATTACCACAATTTGTTACCTAACAATTGGCTCCATCATCTCCAATTTATACGCCTTCCACAAATGGTTTATTTTAGAACATGGTACATCTCCTTTTGAATTCTTTATATGTCCGGCCACATAAAGCCACTTTTCAATACCATCGTCTTTCATCATAAATGAAAACAAAAGAGAAAACAAACCCTTTTCACCTTTGTGATAATCGTTAAAACTAAAACCTTTTGCCCTCATTATCGCGAGAAACAAAACGGTACGAAGGTAGTTCCTTGGCGTTCAAACCCTCGTGGTGATTGTTGGGTTGTGATCATAGGGTTGTGTTCGAGTCATGTTTCGTGTCAAATTGGGTTCACATCTGTTTTAAGCTGGCACAAGTTTTTGTTCGTATACCTACTCCAAGGTTTAATTTCAATTGTTCCTGTCGAGATTGGGTTGCGGTTTGTTTATTCGTATCAAGTTCGGTTCGCGTTGTGGTTAGTGTTGGGTTGGTCTCGGGTCGAGGTTTGGGTTAAGATCATCTTCGGTTGTGCATGGACTAAGGTGGTGGTTAGTGCTTGGTTCATGTTCGAATAATGGGTTTGGCTCGGGCGTTGGAGATCGAGTCGCTCGGGTTTGACCTTGATCTCACTCCAGTCTCATTGTCTTGGAGGTCTCATTCGTGCAACATAGCACATAAGCTCTTGAGTCTGTTTCATGTTTGGTTGACATTTAGTTCGCGTTGATCGTTGGTGTTCGTGGCTTGTTGGAATCTCATGTTACTATTTGTACTTGTATTCGTGTTCTTATTTCGGCATCGATTGTACTTGGTTGCCTGAGGTACATCTTCATTTTACCTCGTTACCGTTAATACGTAAACCCTTTTCTATTTTGTGCAATGATATGTATATATGATGGTACTAATGCGTCCACCTATATTAGACTCAAAATAGAATGATCTTATCGGATATATTATGGATCGAAATAACTGATATGTATTAAATATTCGAATGGAGTATGTTGCATGAAATCATGAAGATTAGGGTCATGCGTAAATTGGTTGTATAGACATAAGTTTTAGTTCTTGTGGTGAGTTATGCATGCATGCGCAATGCCTATGATATATTTCTTCATGAATTGTGTTAATAAAACATGTAGCTTATAGTTTTAACATGCTAAGCAGGCGAATTATCTAAATATCGTTACTTGTAAATCGCATGTAGGAAACTTATAACTTTTCTTAATGAAACGTGGCAACTCAAATGAAGGCAGTAACAGTGTGCACTATATAAATTCATACATGATTAAAATTATATATATATATATATATTTGCACATCAATCAGAGTGGAGTCATCAGTCATGTGAGCTTTTGCTTTTGGGAAATAAAACCAAATATGGCATAGTAAGCCTTTAAGCTAACCTATTATTATTTGTAAACCCTTAAGTTTGGCTAATTAATGGATATTACCCTAAGGTTACTAAACGGGGAAAGTTACTATTTTTGGAAAGCTACTATTTCTGGAAAGGTACTTAAAAAAGAAAGTTACTAAAAATGGAAAGCCGACTAAAATAAGTAATCTGAATTGAACAAGCTATTAATAAAACAGATCATGAATTCATGTAGATCCGCTGAAGATGGAGTTGCTTCCGACCTTGTTGTTCTGTTGTGTTTTCATTTGCGGTATAAGGTACAGATATTCTGACCTTCTCACAGGTTTCTCATGATCTCTTTCATTTTTCTGATATGTCAGTTTCAGTATTTATGCCATTGCTATGATCCCCTTTGTTATAATCTTCTGATATTGAACCTCCTGATATTGAACCTTCTGATATTGAATCTTCTGATATTGAACCTTCTGATATTGAACCTTCTGATAATGGATCTTCTGATATTGAACCCTCTGATATGAACTTCTGATATGGACCTTTTGATATTGAAACTGAAATGGGAAAACCTTTCTTAATTATATCTGAAAATGTTTTGAGAAAAACTATCTTAAAACGAGGTTATACCTCTTCTAAATGAAATTGTACTAACGGTTTTATGAAAATTCCTTTTTAAGAACTTTCTCGATAAAAAGGTTTTACTAATCATCATTTTGTGAAAGTCACTGAAAGATTATTTTAAATACAAGTTTAATATGAAACTATTGAATTAAATATTTTCTATGAACCTGTAAACCTTTTGATTGTGAACCTTAATTTCTGAACCCTGATTTGAACCTTGACCTGATATACTGTTTCTGAACCTGGACTTGGGCATTTATTTATTAAACTCTGATTCTGATAAACTCTGATGTAACCAATCTGATTTCTGAACCAATGATATACATTTCTGTAACATCTGACATGGACCTTATAATCTGAACCTTTCGATATGACACTCTGATTATGACTTGATACTTGATACTGGACCTGACCCACAGTTTGATACTACGAGCCACCTCACTAGGCATGAGGGTTTCATGTCCATGTCATTGATGCACCGATGGCATGACTCTAGGGCAGGAGAGTGATGACCTGTCCCGTCCCTGACTTTATTTTATCTGGTGTGTATTGGTAGACTCTGGCCACCTGGGGCGTATGGATGCATCCTAGATTTGTTCTGTTTTTGTTATCTGTTTATATTATCTGTTATATCTCTGGTGACTGATGGTGTGTGCGATACACGTCTTTCACAACCTCTGGGAGCTAGCTACTCCATTTGATACATGAGGACACCCCTCATATTATCTGGTTACTGAGAGGACACCCCTCTGATTGATGATGATGGCATGGTTATATATATTATATCTCTGTTTCTGGGCTCGTGGTGGATTACTGTTTACCTTGACCATATACATTACTTACCTTTGACCATTATTATACCTTGCACTATTTCCTTTTACCTTTACCTACTTATTATTCCCTATCCTTTAACCTTACTCCTTTATTTATCCTTTGATTCTGATTATATCTGCATGACATATATTTCTGACACTCTGTACTATTCTTTATTACTGCTTGTTACCGTTATATCTGTTCACTGAGCTCTCGTAGCTCAGCCGCATTTCTTTTCCTGCGGCAGGTTTTTAGTAGGAAGCTGGGTATGAGTGGAGAGTACCATTGGACTTAGAAGACTTCACTGTGGCAGCTATTTAGTTATAGAGATGACTAGAAGAATTTTATATTTTCAGACTTAGCATTTATTCCTTTGTAAATGTTGTATTTCCTTATAATTTCTTGTAACCCTTGTATTCCTTTGTATTATAGAAGATGTATGCTTGTCTATGTTTCTGATATGTCACCATGGTTGTGACATCTCTACCCTTGTCGGGTCGGGGTGTTACAAGCCGTTTGGTTAATCTGTTTTTGTTATTCCTCTTCTTTATCTTCTTCTTATCATTTTGTGTTGATTTGCGATAAGAGTTTGACTGTTGACCGGTTTGACCGTTGACCGGTTTGACCGGTTGACATCATTTGCGATAAGATCGTTTGCGATAAAAAAGGGTTTGTCGAAATTACTTGTACAAGTAATTTCGATAATCGACTGCCGATGAGTTTTCCGGTAACTTTTCCGGCCATCTCATTTTTTACCAGTTTTTCGACCTGATTCAGACCAGGTTTATCAGACCACCTATCGGACCCTTTTTCTGACCAAATAACAACCATAAATCTTCACGGAATGATATCAACAGTCACAAAAAAAATTGATAAAGATGTATAAGGACAGAAAAATGGACCAGATACACAAACTGTTGGGAAACTGCTGATAGTACAATATGACAAGAGAATATTGACCAATAAAATCACTAGTGCAACAGATTCAAAAACAGTTTAGATCCACACAATAAATAGCATTCAAACAGTTCAGATCCACAGAAAAGATACGATTTTGACAAGAAAAAATTCACGCAAATCAACCAAAACTAAAACCTGGCTCTGATACCAATTGATGGATCATGTTTTGGTTGAAATATTGTGAATCGGGAGGTCTTGGAAGATGATAAAATATCATCTCCATGGTTAGATGTTAGAGAGAGAAAGTATAGTAAGAGAGAGAAGCAAAGTCTGATTTTATTGATAATCTGAAAGGTGAAAAATGACTCAAACAAAGCTCCCCCTCCTAGTGAAGTCTAGGAGGTATATAAAGGGCCAAACATAAGACTTTACAATATTGACACTTCTAGTCCTTGTGTTTGTGTCTAACAAGATAGATAATGTAATCCCAAATATGTTCTCACATTTTCGTGTGAGAAGCATACCCAACAATTAGTCTTGAACGATTCAGGATTTTCTCATTTGAGACACTATCTTACACTCATTAGATCACGAAACATAGGGTTACAATAGTTAGATCACCATCATTTCTCACTTTTATCTGATATGTTAGCCGGTTCCCTCAGCTAAAGCTACCCGGATCCCTTTTGGGAAGGATCCGCTGGAACCGTGCAAACAGAAACATATTTTATCCTCTATAGCCTTCCAAAACCCAACTTTATCCGCTCAAACACTCAACATCGCCTTTAATATATCTCCTAGAAGATTGTATCACTGTAGCTGACCTTGGTGCATGCATATCATTGCAATTCAAAGGATTTTAGTGGTTTAAGCTTTAATTCGCTTACTTGATCCTTCACTATTTAAGCCACTTGTGTTTATGTTTCCAAACCACACCAAAACAAACCTTCTTCTACTGCAAACTCAACTTCTAAGCTTACCTCAAAATATGACAAAAGCACCAAGTGCAAGATCATCAACTAGGAACCCTCCAAGAAAAACCGCACGAATAGTGTATGAAATATCTTCAACCGAAGCCTCACCCATTAAAGCACCCTCTACTAAAACACCTATCTCAAACTACATCCAAACTCCTCCATCTAATGAACCAACTCCACCACAATTAGCCTCCAACAAACCAACCTCACCACAACTTCCATTTCTTGAACCATCAGCACCACAATTAACTCCTCTTGCTTCCACCAAAACAACATCACCACAATCAACTCCTCTTGAACCTACACCGACTAGTAAACCTACATTACCAAACACTCCTATTTCCACTCAACCAACAAAACCTTCACCTCTTGAACCAAGACTTCTTTCTTTCACCATACCTCATTCGTCACCTCACCACTACTTGTAGGTCCACCGTTATGGATCTAAGTAGCATGTGTTAGACAATAGATAACTTGAATAAATCCAAATTAATCTATATGAGAAACTCTTAACAATATATTGATTGTTAATGCGGAATCTTAATAAACAACAAGTATGAAGAACAAAATTATGATTACTAACTTCGTATTTCTATTAAACTTTCTATTGTCCCACTAAAACATAATGCCGTAGAGTTCCTTTTATACTCTAAGGAAACCCTAATGTTACAAAACGTGTGAAAGGATAAACATATCTTCTAATAAGATAACTAATACGTATATATCCTTTCCTAACATATAGCTAACAAACTATTCTGTTAAACATAAACAGAATTAACTAATAATACCTACCAGTACTAACTATGTTTGCCAGACTTAACTTTGTACTGGCAGACTTAACTAAGCTAACAGACTTAACGATTTCATCAGTAGACTTAAGTTTGTTCTACAATAATTCCCAACAATCCTCCCCTAACTTGATCTTCATACGCCATGAACTTCAAGTTTCTTTCTTGATAAGCTTCTTGAGGATGTTGAACTCTAACCTTTTGGAATTATTTTGAACTGCAATTCTTTAAATCATCATATTTGAACTTTGCAGCATCTTTTATCAGCAATCTTTATACTATCTGATCTTTACAGCAACATTGACTGTTTGTACATCAATTCATAAAGTTTCATACTATTCTCATCACTTCCAGGTGTGTTAACTCCTGTGAGAGGTGAATCATTGAAAATTTAATGGATTTGATGTCTCTTTACCAGTTAGCCATTAACTCTGGAGTAGCCAATGTTTGGTGTAAAACCATGGTACATTGATAACCATTTCAACTCTTTATACATGAAACATGGTGAGTTGAAATACCATATGATTTTTAGCAAATCATCAGCTATCAACGGATTTGATTTGTCTTTACCAAAAGCCGTTTGCTTTTGGACTAGCCAATTCTTTGGTGAAATGCAGTCATCACCTTGGTGAATTGATAACTAGTTATGGATTTCCACAGCCTTTACCACAAGCTATTCTCTTGTGGGCTAGTCAACTCTTCACTATTATAGATATGGTGAGTTGATTACCATACAATTTTTGGCAAATTATCAGCCATAAACGGATTTGAGATATATTTACCATGAGCTGTTTGCTCTTGGATTAGTCAGTCCTTATGTGAATTAGACATGGTGGACTGATAACCATTTGCTGTGTTAGTGCAAAGCACCTTCACCAAGTGAGATTCTTCTCAAACTCCATTTATCCCACTTATCAGCTTAGAAAATTCTTTCAAACACCCCAAACAGCTTCCTTTTGGGATTGCCTTTCAATTAACTGCAATAGCTGATAACATACCTCATCTTTCCTATCACCCAAAAGCTTCTTCTCAAGCATCTTCTTGCATACCCTGGGGTGCAGAGGATACTCAACCTCTGTCAGCATATATATATATATGTGTGCATTCTGTAGAGTCAAACAATGAACTGCACAACTGTCAAAGTATCTCCATCTCACCACTTCTTGTTGATAGGGCAGCTTCCAAATTTCATCAGTTTTAGATGGTGGATCAAACATGGTCTTCAAGTCTCCCCAAAGAACTCTTTCAAATTCTTCTTCTGGTCTGATATCTCCATACTTGATCATCATCAGCTTATATAACTCCTTTAGATCATCTTTGTTCAAATCATTAAGTAATCCTGTAAAATTAACATAAACAATATCTGTATTATCTTCCCTGATTATTTGATAAGCCCTTTTTTTACCAGTTTTAATGATCTGCCATTTGACAATTTTGGCTGGTTGTGCCGAGCTTTCAGGAATTGAACCCATTGTGAATGAATCAGAAGAAGGTTCTTCTACCTTTTCATCTAAATACTCTTGCACATCCTCCTTAGTGACTGACTTACCCTTCTTAATAGTGTATCCCACATCCTCAATAGTGTATCCCACATCCTCTCAATTGGTATCAGAGCAAGGCTGATATTTTTGATTTAGAAGACGAAGAAGAAGAAATGGATGTAGAATCTATTCAGACAAATGTTGCTGCAAAGTTGCCCATGCTCAAACAGAATGAGTTTGACATGTGGAGGTTAAGGATAGAGCAGTATTTCGAAGTGCAAGATTATACACTTTGGGAAATTATTGAAGATGGAAATTCCTTCAAACCTACAACCTCTACATCAACAGTTGAAGGCAAAATTGTGACAACTGTGAATACCAACCCAACAAGTGCAGAAGATAGAGTCAGAAAGAAGAATGACCTCAAGGCCAGAAGTATGCTGATGATGACCATTCCAAATGATCAAATTTTAAACTTCAGCAAGTTCAAAGATGCAAAATCTTTGTTTGAGGCCATTGTTGCAAGGTATGGTGGGAATGAAGCCACCAAGAAGACCCACAAGACTCTTCTCAAGCAGCAGTTTGAAAACTTTTCCTCAACCAACAATGAATCTTTAGACCACATGTTTAACAGGCTACAGAAAATTGTGAGCCACCTTGCTATTCTTGGGGTTGAAATACCTCAAGAAGATTTAAACTCAAAATTTTTGAGAAGCTTACCTGAAGAGTGGGCTATACATGTTGTTGTCTCGAAAAACAAACCAGACATTGACACCATGGAACTTATGTACTTGTATAGCAACTTTAAGATTGTGGAACAAGATTTGAAAAAAACTGGAGGTACTAGTTCAAGTACTAGGAACATGGCATTTATGTCATCTCCTAGTACCTCATATCCAGTTGAAGATGTGAAGGTTGATATGGGTGTTGGTGCTGCTAGTTCATCAAGCAGTACCATTGGTATTATGGATGAGATGACTTGCTGTGCTTTTCTCGAAAGTCAGAATGATGGGTCCATGCTAACTCATGAAGACCTCCAAGAGATCAATGATGATGATCTGGAGGAAATGGACCTAAAATGGCAAATTTCTCTTATTAGCATGAGGGCTAAGAAGTTCTATCAAAGGACGAGGAAGAAGCTCACAATCAGCAGCAATGACACTGCTGGTTTTGACAAGTAAAAGATAGAATGCTACAACTTCCACATGATGGGGCACTTCTCAAGAGAATGTAAAAGACCAAGGCAGCAAGATAGCAAGAACAGAGGTTTTGGAAGCAAATCCAAAACAGGGGAGGTTTCTGAGCCAAATTCAAAAGCTATGGTAGCTATTGATGGCTTAGGTTTTGATTGGAGCTTCATGGCAGATGAAGAAGAAGCTTCTTCTCAAATGGTACTCATGGCTTTTTCTGCTACTGAGGTACAATATCATAAAGCTTGTTCAAATACTTGCTCATCTCTTAAAGAACTACAAACTTTAATCAAACATTATGATGATCAAAAGAAAGAGCTAAGCAAAACTCATCAAGACTTAATAGATTATGAGTGTGGTTTAGCTACCTTAGAGAAGCAGATCATACACTATAAAGACAATGAATTTGCTTTTTTAGATGACAAAGCTCTTCTTAAACAAGACATATTCTTTAGAGATGCTGAAATTAAGCTTTTAAGAGATGCATATGATAGGATCAAAAAGGAAAATGAAAACATTCATTTAAGTGTAGAAACACTAGAACATGCTTCTAAGGGTGTAACTAACATGATTGAATGTCAAGTGATCAATAAGGAAAAGTCTGGGTTAGGATATAATGTTGTCCCACCTCCTTACAGAGGAATCCCTACACCCCCAGGGATTGACCTAGAGCATTCAGGAGTAGCTGAATTTCAACAACCTGAGCTACAATATGGTGTTCAGCCAAAAGCAAAGTTAGTTGTTGATGAACCTAAGAAAGTAAGTGAGAGTTTAAGTAAAACTTCACTTCATGAGGACAAGGTGTCCTCTGATAGAAAATAAGATGGTCCAATCATTGAGGACTGGATATCTGATGATGATGAAGTAGAACAGGTTATGTCTAAACCTGACGTGGTTGAGAAAGCAGGAACAAGTGTTCCTAAGGTAGTCAAACATGATACTGATAGGCCTAAAATCAATGTTAAACATGTTAGGCAACCAGTTAGATATTGTGAGCAATATAGAACCACAAACAAGCCTAAAGGCAACCAAAGGAATTGGAATTGCCTTAAGTCTCACCAACTAGGTGATGACTTTGACTTCTATAACAAAGCTTGTTTCATATGTGGAGAATTTGACCATCTTACAGCTTTCTGCAACCAAAGGTTATCTGGGTATACACACAATAGTGTGAATTTAAAAAAGCATACTCCTAAAAGTCACTCTAATAATACTAGAACCACACCCAGAGCAGTTTCATTAAAGTCTGGACCAAAAGCAGTTCCTACTGCTAGACCACAAGTTTCTACTGCTAGAAAAGCAGTTTCTGTTGATGCAAATAACGTTCTAAAAACGTTATTTATATCTTTCGATTACTTCACGTTTTGAGGATGACAAAATGTGAAATCAAGTTACGTTAAAATTAACGTAAACAAGTTTTTAATCGGAAGATCCCGTTTCTACGCAAACCACTCTAGAACAAATTTACAAACGTGAAAAATGATCAAAGAAGTAAATTTTGGTTTTGAGAATTTACATTTATTGTGACAAAACATTTTTTCAAAAATAAACCTTACAAATTATTTTTGAATATTTAAGAAATGTTTTAATGGAAAAATAAGTTTAAATTACATAACAACTATTCCCCCTTTCCCTCCAAAATCAGCTCCAAACTTCCCCAAATAAGTTTTCACCAGAAAAGACAAAAATTGGAGCGTCTTTGTCTGGGACGGCTCCACGGTTCCACTAAATTTAGTGGAGCCGTGGGTGATTTAGTAGAGCCGTCCACCTGTAACGTTTAGATTTTCTTTGCCTATAAATACCAACCCACTTCACAGATTTTAGGCACCCTTTCACACACAGAAACTTCTGAGTTTAAATCCCTCACTCCATTTTCTTTTCTTGATCATTTAGTTTAGTTTTTCTTTTGTTCAAGATTGATCCAATCATCCAACCTAGTGATCCTCTTCATTCCTCTTCAATAGCAAGAGAAGAACACAAAGTATCCCATTTGATACAAGGTGTTGTCATTCCTCTTCAAGTGCAAGAGAAGAACTCAAGGTATCCAAGAAGATACAAGAGTTATAGTTGTTAGGTTATTTGTAACATTTGTTACATCCTTGTTGTATCATAGCATACATCAAGTTTATTTTTCTTTGTGAGAGTGAGAGTGAAGATCATTGTGATCTTATAGAGATAGTGAATATCTCTTGAAGCCATTGGGCTTGTGTGATTGATCAAGAAGATCAAGGGTCGATAGGATAGAGTTAGTTGAGTGAGTGTTGACATAGTGCTTGAAACTCTCGAGTGTGGTACTCGGGGAGTGGAGTAGGGCGAAGAGGTGCTTCGTAGCCGAACCACTATAAATCCTTTGTCCCGGTTTGATCTTTCCAACTTTTCTCTTTACTTACTTTACTTATTATTAGTTAGTTTAGTGTGTAGTTCATATTGGTGTTGATTGATTACACATAAGATTCGAATCAAGGTTTTCAATAAGTAGACTTTTAAGAAGTTTTCAAAAGAGCTTAAAAACCGGTAAAACTATTCAACCCCCTTCTAGTTTTCCACAATTGGTATCAGAAGCCACGTCAGTCAAGATTTTAAAGTATATTGTATTTTAAAACTTGAATCGATCAATGGATTCCGAGAAATATCTAGAAGGGCAATCTATGCAAAGACCACCACTTTTCGAAACAAATTGTTTTATTTATTAGAAAACAAGATTCGAAACGTATGTGAAATCAAAAGACATTGATCTTTGGCATGTTATTACCGAGGGTGACTTTAAACCGATTCAAATGAATCCGGAAACTAAAAAGGATGAAATAGTTTCTTATGATAAACAAAGTGATGAACTTAAAAGAAAACTAGCCAAAAATAATGAGGCTAAAATGATGATTTACAATGCTTTGCCTAAAAAGGAATTTGAAAGAATTTTCATGTGTAATACGGCAAAAGATATTTGGAAAAATTTGTTAGTCACTCACCAAGGTAATAATCAAGTCAAAGAGAACAAGATTGATCTTCTTGTTCAACAATATGAACAATTTTCCATTTTGGAAGATGAGTTAATAAATAATGCTTTTGCTAGATTTAATACTATTATCACTAGTCTTAAAACTCTTGATGAAGGTTACTCTAGCAAGAATTATGTTAGGAAGTGATCGGTGCCAAACGGTCAGCTAAAATCAACCACGAATGTGGTCAACAAGAGTCAAACTAGAAAGGGCACAATGCAAAAATCCAAGGAGTACAGTGTATCCCCGGGTCGTTAAGTCCCAGCGAGGTGTGAAATCTGTAGTAAAACGAATCTGTGATCGCGTGATAATTGAACGGGAAAAGGTTTTGATTTGATTTACACTAGGGAAACGTGAAATAAAGCTAGAAATATGAAAATTACTTATTTAAATAGATAAATTCTATTAAATAGAAGCTATCACTATTTTTCTATTTCGTTTTTCGATAAGGTTTAAAACTAAAAGACGTACGTTTAAATTTAAATAAACGTAAACGTACGAAATAAAACGCGAGTTTTAAGAAATAAAAAACCTACGAATATGAAAATTATATTTTTACAAACCTAATGACATAAGAAAATTATTGGAAAAGAAAAATATTTTTTTAACTTTTATATTATTTATTATTAATTAAAAACTATTTAAAATAATTAAAATTATAATAAATAGAAGATGAACAGTAAAAATTACAAAACATTTTATATAAATACTAAGTAGTAATATAAGACTAGGAAAAATATAAAAGTGGTACTGAGCTTAACAAATAAGCAGAAAATAAGCAGATAAGCTTAAATAAGCTATAAAGGAAACTGAATACTATAAAAATAAAATTGGAAAACAATAACAACAAGAAATACTTAGGGGAGATGGTGCACGGGGTCCTTTTGGTTTTGTCACTAATAACCACAAGGTCCCAGGTTCGAATCTCACAAACAAACAATTTATACTACTATTTTATTTTTTTGGTTTTTCTTAAATTTTCTTTTACAAAACTATTTTAACACTAAAAATAAGCAACTTTTGTAAAAACAATATTTTTATAACTTATTAATAAGCTAGTTATAAGCTACTAACCTAGGCAGTTGACCACAGTTGACCAAACAAGCAAATAAGCCAAAACTGACTTGTGTGGGACCCACTATGGTAAAATCTAGTTCCTCTGACTTATGTGAACTTGTTTAAGTAAGAATAAGCAAAAGGGGTCCACTGGATAAGCCAATAAGCCACAATAAGCACTTGCTTATTGTGGACTGAGACAGAAAAATGGGACAAGGTTCAAGGCTTAATCCAAGTGGGGTCCACTGGTCCTAAGGTCAAACAAATGGTCAACTATTGAAGCCTGGTAGGAGGGGGGTTGGGAGAACCAAAGATTGGACTGTGGGACCCACAGGGGTGGCCACAATCAACCACCAAAGGTGGTGGTGTTGCAGAGGTCTGCTGAAGCAGCCCTGCACAGGGCAAAATTGGCCTTTTTCAAGGCCTGAAAAAGCTAGGATAAGCTAATCTAAAAATCCTAAAAAAAATACCTAAGATAGATCAGCTAGGGAACTCTAATAATCTAAAAATTCAACTAATTTCAACTTAAAATGAGACCTATAGAAAATCTTGAAAATCTGCAAAAGTCTGAAAGTTTGAAACAAGGTACTGCTATGCTAATGGTTGACTGTTTTGAGTGAAATTAATCAACAAGACTATAGGGTCCTAACCACACATTGAAATGGATGAAAATGGAACCTGAAAATGGAAAAATGAGCTCAGAACTAGCAAGAGCTTATGGGAGCTTATGATGGGCAGTTTGAGCCTTGTGACTGCATCAACTTGGATCAAACCTGCAATAATACTCAAACAACCAAAGAAATGATGAAAACAGCTTAAAATAGCTGAGATTAGCTTAATCAACTTTGACCAAGAGGTAATGGAACAGTGACAAGTGGCTTTGACCCTCTTTAACCCATGCAGCCAAACACTCCTTAATCTATCTGTTTAGAAATTTAAAACTGATTTAGACCTAAAGAACTTATAAACCTGACTTAATAAAGTTTTAATAACTTAATGGAACTCAGAAATGTAAAATATACCTAGTAATAAGCTCCTAATAAGCTAATGTCCAATTTTGACTTTTATGACTGTTTTGAATTTATAATTGGAAATCTAGACTTAAGCTTATAATAACTGTAAAAACAACTTAATATGACTTAAAATGGGACAAGTACTCAAACAGAAAGCAATAAGCTAAGAGATAAGCACTGCTACAGTGCTGGTTGACTGAAGTTGACTTTTGTTGACTTTTGAAATTCTTGCACTAAAGTGATGTTCTGAACATAACTAAGCTCATAACAAGTTATAATTAGCTTGAATGAGCTTAATGCACAGGGATTGAAGCTTATGAGAGCTAATTGAGCACAATTGAGTTTTAATCTAAATAATAAAATTGGACTGTGAATAATTGCAACAAGAAACTGAATTACTTTGATTGAAAAGATAAATTTAGTTCTGAAAAAGAGATTACAAGACTGAATTTGAAAGATTACAATAATTTAAACTACATTCTACCTAAATTACACTACGGAAAATAAAAACTAACTAACTACTCTCACTAGTCTATTACATTGACCTATATACACTAAATATTGCTGGGAAAGACTCTGTCGACATCCTTGATCATTTCCACACCTTTGGATTACTTCAAAACAATCCCAATCGTCCACTTGCAATTTGGCGCCAAAATTCTTGCAAATCGATTTTGAGCAGGTTTTGCTAATTAAAGAATTTTGTTGTTTGTGGAGGTGGAGGGAAGTTGTTAGTGACTTGGGTGATGAGGTGGAAAGGTGGAGAGGTGGAGGACAGGTGTGGTGGTGGTTTTGGTTTTGTGGTTTGGCGGGGATGGTTGTGAGGGAGAAGGTTTGACCGTGGGTCAAACCTGGTATTTAAATACCAGGTTGGGTTTGACCTGGCATTTGACTGGGTAGTGGGATTGGATCCGGGTTTATTTATAAAAAGGTGGGAAGTGGGCTGATGGTAATGAATTGGGCTGGGGTTTATAAGAAATGGGTTAGGGTAGCAGCTGGGTAAAGGGTTTAGGATATGGTTTGGATTTTTGGTTAACCTTAAGGACCAATGTAGTAAATGCTGAAAATCCAGGGACCAATCTGTAATTTCTGAAATATTATCTCCAATGAAAAGACTTGCCAAGTTTCAATAGTACAAGGACCAATTTAGATAATTTTCCCATTTTGAAAACCGGGGACTTGTTTTGACAACTTTTGAAACTTCGGGGACTAAAACTGCCATCTGTTTAAAAGTTTCATTCAAGGACCAAATTTGACAATTAAGATTATTTTAGGGACCTTGAATGATAAATTTCACTTTTTTAGATTCTAGGGACTAGATTTGACATTTTATGAAAGTTCAGGGACTAAAATGCAAATTATGTCATTTATTGTTTGTTTTTCCCTGAAACTTATAAAAACACAGTCAGATGATATTTTTATACATTTTTAGACTTTTTAAAGTATTTTTGACTGTTTCTGTAGCTCAAATGTAAAAGAAATGATGAGTATTTACACACTCATCAATCCCCCACACTAAACTATTGCTAGTCCCTAGCAATCTTTTTTTCCAAAAATTGATGGATGTATCTCTTTACCAGAAGCCATCACCTCTGGAGTAGCCAAATGTTTCGGTGTGTTAGACCTTGGTACAATGATAACCAAGTGATTTTGAGCAAACCACCAGCTGTCAACGGATTTGGGAAGTCTTTACCAGAAGCCGTTTGCCTCTGGACTAGCCAACTCTTAGATAAAATAATTATTATCTTTGGTGAGCTGATTACCCATCATGGTATTCCACTGCCTTTACCACAAGCCATGAACTTGCGGGCTAGCCAACTCTTCACTAATTAAAGATATGGTGAGTCGAATACCATACAATTTTGGGCAAATTGCAAGCCATTAACGGATTTGATATATCTTTACCAAGAGCCGTTTGCTCCTGGATTAGCCAATCCTTATGTGGGTTAGACATGGCGGACTGATAACCATTTATTGAGTTCTAAGTGAGAAAAAATTTTAAAATTTTGGCCAAAATGGGGGTACTGGGGCACAAAAAGGTACATATGTGAGCAAAAACAAATTCGCCAGAATTCCCCCCCACACTTAGAACTGAATATTGCCCTCAATATTCAAAGAACCAGCTGTTAAACCAACACTTAGAACGTGAAAGGGAAATATTAATAGCCTTTTATTTTATTTTATTTTTAATTTGCATTTAAGCCGTTAAGGCATGCAAATTCCTCTTTTTTTTTTTTTTTTTTTTTTTTTTTTTTTTTTTTTTTTTTTTTTTTTTTGAAACTTAAATGTACATATTTACAACATGTGGGGCATCTCCCCCACACTTAGGTGGTAGAAAATAGAAAGAAGTCAGAAATATGGGTGAAAACCCATATTGTGTGCTAATATTTTTGTTCACCGAGTCACTAGCTTGACTCGACCCCGCATTCAGTTGTTCTTGGGGAAGCATGTTGAACAAAAAATCTTCATCGGACTTTCGTTCAAAATGTTTGGAAAAACATTGAATTTCATGAAAGTTCCACACCGATGAGATATACACAGATCCGGCTTACAAATGATAAATGAAAATGCCGGGATCAAAGATAGTGTCTTCATTCCCAAAGGAGTGAAGAACAGGAGAAGTCACCGTGTAGGTGAAGAAAAGAAAGAAAGTCATGATAAAAATCATGACTAACTCATTATCATAAGAAGGAGAATTCATGCTTTCAGTATCATGAATCTCATCATTTAAGCTCAGATGATCAAGACATATTCTGGGTGGGAGGGATGGGATTTTGATAACAATCAAATTCTCAGTGATGAGAACATCTCCCTCCGGAACACAAAGATTTTTTATGTCTAGATCAAAGTGGAAGTTATCATACTCCGGCGGAGATATGATATGAGTGAGTTCACTGGAGAACTCTTCAAAGATGAATGAGTCATATTCGGATTTGATGTGAGTGAGTTCACCATTGAACTCCTCAAATGTAAATGATTCATAATCGGGAAGAGAATTATAAGAATGAGAAGTGGTATTGCCACTAATTTTCTCTCCCATCTGATCAAAACAGAAGGCTTCCATTTCCGGAATAGAATCATCGGAAAGTATGTCACTATCCTTTATGGGGATAGGAGATGAAATGGGTTTTTCCTTGAAAGCCTCGATTTTAGAAACGAGAAGACTGACATTCAATAATGTTGCTCGAAGAGCTTCATCTTTGATTTCAGTGTCAATTTCTTCATTATTCTCTTCTTCTAAGCTGACTAGCTTAGAAGGCAATTCTTTCACATAAATGATGTCTCCACAAGATAACGAATCGTCATCATTAGAATCGGAGAACATCTCAACATGATCTTTTGGGAAGATAAGAGGAGGAGGGATATCACACAAATGCTCGAGAATTCCCTGTGACTCTCTTGGGATTGGGACAAGGTTCTCGACACTAGACTTTATGAATTCGTCTGATTCCTTTGCAGGAATTGTGTCAAGAAGCTCATCCCCCATACTTAGAGAGTGAGTGTGAACCTCGGGTGTGATAACAACAGACTGATTTTCAACTGATGAACTCGATGAATCATCATCTAAGATATCTTCATCATCACTGTCATCAGGAATGAAACGAAATTGAGAGCTAGATCTGGCTGCTTTTTCTTTTGCAATTGATTCCTTAATAGATTTTTCAAATGCATCTTGGGAATTTATTTTAGCAGCCCGCTCTTCAGCTAACAATTCTGCCATGGATTTCTCATGTGAATTTTCTTGGGCATTATTAACAGCCGAATCATTAAGTGTATCCACAAAATTTTTAAGTTTTTGTAATACATCTTCGAAAGATTCTTCAAGAGGTGATGACTGAGGTTGAATCATTTGATACTGTGGAAGTTGGTCCTGATAGGAATGATCAAAATTGTCACAAGGGCCATGCTCATAGACAAGCGGGGTCCTCGTTTGACAATCGGATTCATAATGTGGACCACCACAGTACTCACAACAATACATTTGCTGTGACTGATTCGGTGAATCATAAGGATATTGGTCATAGACAAACCCGTTTCCCGGATTCACAATGCTACAACCATGGCAATTTCCACCATTAGGAGGTCCCCCACACTGTTCACAACCATAGTTGTAAGATGAAGACATTTGGGGCTGTGGAGAGTAGTCGGAGAAATTTGGCGGTTCATTGAAAGAATTTGGATCATAAGTAATTGAATCCCTTGAACCGCAAAACAAACAACTTCCGTCTCGAATATCATTACCACATTGTTCACATGTACACCAACGACATGGCAAACCGAAAAGCGGCTCACCACAACCGACACAAGGAATAAAATCCGGAGGTGGGACAAGTGGTGTGCTCTGAGAGCTAGGAATTTCCACCACTTCCGTTATGGTCTCTGGTTTTTGTTTTTGATAAACGTGAAGATTAGGCAAGTCGTTCTTTTCAGTCACTGATCTAAGCTCTGTACGTTTGCTTGACAAACTTTTAACCGTAAATCGTGAAAGAGTAGGATCGATTCTTGACGGTTTAGGAGTAATTGTGAGCTTAGATTTTTGGATAACCGTAGGTTGGACGTATTTAGCACTTTCATTGTCAGAAGAAAGTACCTGGTCCTTTGTCACCTTGGTTTCTCGTTCCATTTCCCTCATCAGAGAGGGAATAGGAATCAATGGATCATCATGATCAACACGAATTTTTGAAATCTTGGACAAGGCTTGAAGTTTTTCAAGCGCGAATAAGAATTCGGGGCCGATAGATGCCATAAGAATATAGAAGAAGTTAGAATCAAATGGATAGAGGGTGAAGGGATAAAGAATCAAAAAGGGTAAGAGGGAAAAGGTGAATATTTTTGGGTTTTTGTGTTCGTTGAAAACTAAAAAATGTTTTTGGCAATCGATCAGTCAAATGAATTAACTTCACGATAATTTTGGTTTTTTATCTGAAAATAAGAGAATATGGACAAGGATGGTTAATATACAATGGATGTATATCCAACAATCACTGATACTGCAAATTCGTTCGTACGCAGCACACCTCCCCGGCAGCGGCGCCAAAATTTGATCGGCTCTGAACGGTCAACTAAAATCAACCACGGATGTGGTCAACAAGAGTCAAACTAGAAAGGGCACAATGCAAAAATCCAAGGAGTACAGAATATTCCCGGGTCGTTAAGTCCCAGCGAGGTGTGAATTCTGAAATAAAACGAATCTGTGATCGGGTGATAATTGAACGGGAAAAGGTTTTGATTTGATTTACACTAGGGAAACGTGAAATAAAGCTAGAAATATGAAAATTACTTATTTAAATAGATAAATTCTATTAAATAGAAGCTATCACTATTTTTCTATTTCGTTTTTCGATAAGGTTTAAAACTAAAAGACGTACGTTTAAATTTAAATAAACGTAAACGTACGAAATAAAACGCGAGTTTTAAGAAATAAAAAACCTACGAATATGAAAATTATATTTTTACAAACCTAATGACATAAGAAAATTATTGGAAAAGAAAAATATTTTTTTAACTTTTATATTATTTATTATTAATTAAAAACTATTTAAAATAATTAAAATTATAATAAATAGAAGATGAACAGTAAAAATTACAAAACATTTTATATAAATACTAAGTAGTAATATAAGACTAGGAAAAATATAAAAGTGGTACTGAGCTTAACAAATAAGCAGAAAATAAGCAGATAAGCTTAAATAAGCTATAAAGGAAACTGAATACTATAAAAATAAAATTGGAAAACAATAACAACAAGAAATACTTAGGGGAGATGGTGCACGGGGTCCTTTTGGTTTTGTCACTAATAACCACAAGGTCCCAGGTTCGAATCTCACAAACAAACAATTTATACTACTATTTTATTTTTTTGGTTTTTCTTAAATTTTCTTTTACAAAACTATTTTAACACTAAAAATAAGCAACTTTTGTAAAAACAATATTTTTATAACTTATTAATAAGCTAGTTATAAGCTACTAACCTAGGCAGTTGACCACAGTTGACCAAACAAGCAAATAAGCCAAAACTGACTTGTGTGGGACCCACTATGGTAAAATCTAGTTCCTCTGACTTATGTGAACTTGTTTAAGTAAGAATAAGCAAAAGGGGTCCACTGGATAAGCCAATAAGCCACAATAAGCACTTGCTTATTGTGGACTGAGACAGAAAAATGGGACAAGGTTCAAGGCTTAATCCAAGTGGGGTCCACTGGTCCTAAGGTCAAACAAATGGTCAACTATTGAAGCCTGGTAGGAGGGGGGTTGGGAGAACCAAAGATTGGACTGTGGGACCCACAGGGGTGGCCACAATCAACCACCAAAGGTGGTGGTGTTGCAGAGGTCTGCTGAAGCAGCCCTGCACAGGGCAAAATTGGCCTTTTTCAAGGCCTGAAAAAGCTAGGATAAGCTAATCTAAAAATCCTTAAAAAAAATACCTAAGATAGATCAGCTAGGGAACTCTAATAATCCAAAAATTCAACTAATTTCAACTTAAAATGAGACCTATAGAAAATCTTGAAAATCTGCAAAAGTCTGAAAGTTTGAAACAAGGTACTGCTATGCTAATGGTTGACTGTTTTGAGTGAAATTAATCAACAAGACTATAGGGTCCTAACCACACATTGAAATGGATGAAAATGGAACCTGAAAATGGAAAAATGAGCTCAGAACTAGCAAGAGCTTATGGGAGCTTATGATGGGCAGTTTGAGCCTTGTGACTGCATCAACTTGGATCAAACCTGCAATAATACTCAAACAACCAAAGAAATGATGAAAACAGCTTAAAATAGCTGAGATTAGCTTAATCAACTTTGACCAAGAGGTAATGGAACAGTGACAAGTGGCTTTGACCCTCTTTAACCCATGCAGCCAAACACTCCTTAATCTATCTGTTTAGAAATTTAAAACTGATTTAGACCTAAAGAACTTATAAACCTGACTTAATAAAGTTTTAATAACTTAATGGAACTCAGAAATGTAAAATATACCTAGTAATAAGCTCCTAATAAGCTAATGTCCAATTTTGACTTTTATGACTGTTTTGAATTTATAATTGGAAATCTAGACTTAAGCTTATAATAACTGTAAAAACAACTTAATATGACTTAAAATGGGACAAGTACTCAAACAGAAAGCAATAAGCTAAGAGATAAGCACTGCTACAGTGCTGGTTGACTGAAGTTGACTTTTGTTGACTTTTGAAATTCTTGCACTAAAGTGATGTTCTGAACATAACTAAGCTCATAACAAGTTATAATTAGCTTGAATGAGCTTAATGCACAGGGATTGAAGCTTATGAGAGCTAATTGAGCACAATTGAGTTTTAATCTAAATAATAAAATTGGACTGTGAATAATTGCAACAAGAAACTGAATTACTTTGATTGAAAAGATAAATTTAGTTCTGAAAAAGAGATTACAAGACTGAATTTGAAAGATTACAATAATTTAAACTACATTCTACCTAAATTACACTACGGAAAATAAAAACTAACTAACTACTCTCACTAGTCTATTACATTGACCTATATACACTAAATATTGCTGGGAAAGACTCTGTCGACATCCTTGATCATTTCCACACCTTTGGATTACTTCAAAACAATCCCAATCGTCCACTTGCAATTTGGCGCCAAAATTCTTGCAAATCGATTTTGAGCAGGTTTTGCTAATTAAAGAATTTTGTTGTTTGTGGAGGTGGAGGGAAGTTGTTAGTGACTTGGGTGATGAGGTGGAAAGGTGGAGAGGTGGAGGACAGGTGTGGTGGTGGTTTTGGTTTTGTGGTTTGGCGGGGATGGTTGTGAGGGAGAAGGTTTGACCGTGGGTCAAACCTGGTATTTAAATACCAGGTTGGGTTTGACCTGGCATTTGACTGGGTAGTGGGATTGGATCCGGGTTTATTTATAAAAGGTGGGAAGTGGGCTGATGGTAATGAATTGGGCTGGGGTTTATAAGAAATGGGTTAGGGTAGCAGCTGGGTAAAGGGTTTAGGATATGGTTTGGATTTTTGGTTAACCTTAAGGACCAATGTAGTAAATGCTGAAAATCCAGGGACCAATCTGTAATTTCTGAAATATTATCTCCAATGAAAAGACTTGCCAAGTTTCAATAGTACAAGGACCAATTTAGATAATTTTCCCATTTTGAAAACCGGGGACTTGTTTTGACAACTTTTGAAACTTCGGGGACTAAAACTGCCATCTGTTTAAAAGTTTCATTCAAGGACCAAATTTGACAATTAAGATTATTTTAGGGACCTTGAATGATAAATTTCACTTTTTTAGATTCTAGGGACTAGATTTGACATTTTATGAAAGTTCAGGGACTAAAATGCAAATTATGTCATTTATTGTTTGTTTTTCCCTGAAACTTATAAAAACACAGTCAGATGATATTTTTATACATTTTTAGACTTTTTAAAGTATTTTTGACTGTTTCTGTAGCTCAAATGTAAAAGAAATGATGAGTATTTACACACTCATCAGGAAGTTTCTTAGGGATCTACATCCTAAATGGAGAGCAAAGGTCACCGCCATTGAAGAGTCAAAGGACTTGGCGACATTGTCACTCGATGAACTAATAGGAAACTTGAAAGTTCACGAGATCATAATCAAGAAAGACTACGATATAGTTAGAGGCAAAAGTGAGAGAGTTAGATCTCTAGCATTAAAGGCCAAGAAGGAGTCTAGTGATGAGGAATGTTCGAGTTCCGATAGTGAAGATGAAGAATATGCATTCGCGGTTAGGGACTTTAAGAAGTTCTTTAGGAGAAGAGGTAGGTTCGTTAGGCAACCTCGTGATGAAAGGAAGACATCACAAAAGAACCGAGTTGAAAAGAAAGGGAAAAGTGATAGGAAATGCTTTAGATGCGAAGATCCTAATCATTTCGTAGGAGAATGTCCCAAACCACCGAAATCCAACACCAACGAGCTTTCATAGGAGGCTCTTGGAGTGATAGCGGTGAAGAAGAAGAGAAGAAGCCTAAGGACGAAACATGCCTAATGGCTCAAGCTTCTCATGAGGTATGTTACGACTATCCTGATTATCATTATGATAATTTGTCAATAGATGAGAACACGCTAAATGACGAATATAATAAACTATGCAAAGTTAGTTCTAAAATTTTAGGTAGAAACAAATCACTAAAATTAAAATTACATGAACTTGAAATGCAAGTGTTAGAACTAAAGAATCAAGTCAAAAGACATGAGAAAAATAAAGAAGTAGATGTAGAATTCAAGTCATGCATAAGCCTTCGAGTAGAAAACGAAAAACTCAAAGAAAATGTATTTAGGATCAGTAGGTTTGAAAAAGAAACAGATAATGTTTCAACAAGTAAAACAGAAAAGGTAGAATCTGTCAAACCTACAAATTCTGTCAAAACATCAGACGGCACCACTAAATGTACACACGACACCATTAAAGTTAATGGTATCGTGGTACCGTGTGCTGCTGAAGACAGAACTGAGTCTGATTTGAAAAATAATCCAAGTTCTAAACCAAGTCACATAGTTGTAAATGGTACCAAGGTATCTGTTGCTAGTATAAAGGAAGCCAAAAGATTTTACAAGTCGTTATCAACCACCAGACATAACTTTGTAAAACCCGATGCTAGGTCTAAGACACCTCCACCTAGAAAAAAAATTCCCCTAAACCTCGGTCAAGAACTCCTCTACCGAGATGTAACTCTAGAAGACAAAGTTATCCAAGTAACCATCCCGTAACTTGGAATGACCGTCATCTACAAAGTTACTTACCATGGGAAATTTGTCCTCCGTTCCAACATCCCAACCAAATGCAACTAATGCATGAGATGTTTAATGCTAACAAATTTGGACCCATGAGATATTGGGGACCAAATGTTTGAATGTTTGTCTTATTCAATAGATATGCTTGGGAATCGACTTGGAGCCTGACGAATGGGTCAAGGATAGTGGATGCACTAATCATATGACGGGTAATCGAAGTCTTTTCTCATCATACAAAGCATACAACGGAGGTAATGTCACTTTCGGTAGCAAACTTAAGGGCAACATTATTGGCAAAGGTACGATCACTCAAAACTCCCTTACTATTAAAAATGTAGAGCATGTAGACAACCTAGGATTTAACTTACTTAGCATTAGTCAAATGGTAGATAATAAATGTAGAGTTATATTCTCCGAAGAGGGTAGTGAGATCATTAAGGATGGTAAAACCATAGGCAAAGGAGTTAGGAGAAATGGCTTATTTGTCATGAAAATAGGAAATAAGCCTCAGGATAGGATATGCTTAACAACCATAGATGATAATTCCACTCTATGGCATAGGAGGTTAGGTCACGCCAATATGCGATTGATACAATCATTGGCGTCTAAGGAACTAGTTAGAAACCTACCTAAGATTAAGTTTGATAAACATTTTTGTGACGCTTGTAAAGTTGGAAAACAAGCTCATTCTAGTCACAAAGCTAAGAATATGGTCTCGACCTCTAGATGCCTAGAACTACTTCACATGGACTTATTTGGTCCATCCGCCGTACGGAGCTACGGAGGAAACTACTACACCTTAGTGATAGTTGATGACTACTCTAGGTATACTTGGACTAGATTTCTTAAGAATAAGACACAAGCCTTTGAAGAATTCGAGGTCTTTAGTAAGAAAGTTCAAAATCAACTAGGATGTACAATAGTTTCCATTAGGACGGATCATGGTCGGGAATTTGATAACGAAGTGCAACTTGGAGCATATTGTGATGCTAATGGTATTACACACAATTTCTCAGCTCCACGCACTCCACAATCAAATGGGGTAGTTGAGCGAAAAAATCGTACTCTACAAGAAATGAGTAGAACGATGTTGAATGAACAATCAATTCCGCAAAAGTTTTGGTGTAATGCGGTGGACACCTCAACTTATATTCTTAATAGGATTCTAATTAGACCTATCTTAGTAAAAACCCCATATAAAATCATGAAAGGTACAAAACCTACTCTTGATTACTTTAGAATGTTTGGAAGCAAGTGCTTCATACTTAACACTAAAGAATACCTCACCAAGTTTGACCCAAAGTCTTACGAAGGTGTTTTCCTAGGTTACTCCCAAAATAGTAAAGCCTATGTAGTCCTAAACAAAGAAACCATGAAAGTCGAAGAATCACTAAACGTGACATTCGATGAAAGTCCTCCACCAACTAAGACATCACCATTGGTGGATGATGACTTAGATGAGGATGAAGCCATTAAGGTCAATGGCAAGAAACCTTTAGAAGATGACATTGAGGATGAAATAGTTGAAGTTGACGAAGTTGTCAAAATTAAGGAATCCAAGAAGCATCCTATTGAAAATGTCTTAGGAAACCTAAACCAAATAACCCTTAGGTCACTGATATGTGTCTAAATACACATATATTTAGTATTGATTAAACCCATAAAATGACCAAAAATACACAAATGACTCACAAAATGGTACAAATATCATGATAATGTGTTTTTATGTGATTCAGGTACAAAAGATTGAAAAACAAGTGAAAAACACACAAAGTTTACACAATTGTCATTTTCAGTCCCTGAAGTTTCATAATTTGACTAAACTAGTCCCTGAAAGTTTAAAATGAGTAAAAAGTCAACTTTAGTCCTTGGGATATCAAACATGTTCAAAATAATCCTTGGATGAAAGTTTTCACAAATTGGCAATTTTTACCCCTCAAGTTTCAAAAATGGCAAATTTAGTCCCTGGGTATTTAAAACTTGGAATTTAACATAAAATACCCTTGTACTATTCATAACTTACAATTTGGAACCTTTTGATAACTTTTGGAAAAATTACAATTTCACCCCTCAAACTTTGGAAAATTACATAAAAGGTCCTCGGGTGTTTTAAATTGTAATAAATGCAAAATAGGTCCTTTGGTTTATCTAACTTGGCATAATTGGTCCTTGTCATAACTTTGGAATTGTAACTTGTTTAGTCCTTGGATTTTCAGCAAATTACAACAATGGTCCCTATGTTTATCTAAAACCAAATCCGGATCAAACATTACCCAAAATCCAAATACCCAACACTAAACCCAACCCAGTTTTATCACCACCCAAGCCCAATCCATAACACAACCCGACCCACCTTCTTTTATTTAAACCCAGGGTCAAACAAATGTTTGACCCGTCTCCTTCCCTTAAAACCGCCAAAACAAAACCAGTCACCCCCCACCTCACCAATACCACTCACCACCTCATACCCCCTCCATACACGTTACCTAACACTCCCAAAATCAATTAATGCTTCTTCCCAACTCTCACTGACTAAACCAGCTGGATTAGCCACTTGCCACGTTTCCCGCCAAAAGTAAATTCAAAGGCTAGGATGAATTTGACTGCATCAATGATCAAGATTTAAAGTGGGATTTGACCAGGAAGCTAGTGGAAACTCAGAAGGTTATAAAAGAGAAGAGAAAGGCAAAGAGAAGACTACCTTGGGCTAGCCTTGGTCACGTAGTGATAATTTTAATTGCTTTCTTTTAAATTAAATGTAATTTTCAGTTTTAAAGTAGTATTAATCATCATATTAGTGTAATGAAACTTTAATTCTAGTTTAATTTCAAGTCATCTTTCAGTTTCAAGTTTTCACTTAAATTGCCTTTAAATTTCCTTGTCATTTAAATTCGTGTTATGTAGTTGTTTTCTGGACTTTATAAGCTCATATAAGCTCCTGACAAAAGCTTTAAAGCTTGTAGAACCCTTAAAACATACCTTAGTCCTTAAAATTCAGAAAATACCAAAAATCAAGAAAAAGTCAATGAAAGTCAACTGGTGGTCCAATAAGCAGTTCTGGGGGGAGTAGAAGCTAATCTGGATGGCTTTTCTGGTTTCTAGCTTGTTGACAACAAGCTAGGAGTGGTTTCTTATCCTTGGTACTCAGTTTCAACCTTGATCACTTGTAAGCTTCATTTTTCACCATTTTTATGCATTTACTGTTTCAGTCTTAATTATGCTTTGATTTTCATGTTTTTGTGTTCTTTGCTATTTGTTAATGTTTTTCTAGCATAATAATAGGTTAGTATGTTTTGGATTTGGCCATGGGTAGAAATTGCATATTGACTGTCACTAGGCTATGTTTTTGACATTCCTAGGCATGAACATTTGTGACTACTTGTTAATGCTTAAAAAGGTCTAACTTGACACCTTATGACCTCTGGAATTGATAGAATAGGTTTACATGGTCTAAGGCTTTGAAAATCTTCATGACAGTCCATTTAAGGGAAGTTTGGATTAGATTGTTAATCTGTGTTATGGGATTTGTTAATGGTTGTTCTTGTTTGATGTATCATTCATAAGTCCTAAGTAACTCATTTGAGCTTTGATAAAACAATACAACATGGTAGATAGTCAAAATGACATTTGATTTTATATTATCTGTTAACTGTGAAGTCATTTGATCCCAAAACCTTGCATACTTGTTTAAATGTTGTGTATCTTTGTTAATTTCATGTTCTTCTAGCATAATATAACATATTCAGTCATTAGATTAAGTTTAAAACTCAGCTTAGTCAAACTTTTAGTTCTTGGTAAAAGTCAAATTTTCATATTTTCAGTTTTAGAATAAACTTCATAATTTTATTGTGGCTTTGTTTTTAAGTTTCAATTTATGTGCTTTTAGGATTTTAATGTTTTGTTGCTTCTATTGCTTAGTATATTTTTGCTTATTTTTATTTTCCATGTTTAGGTGCTTTTTATGTGCTTTTTGTTGCCTGATTTTGCCCTGCACCACTGCTTAGGCAGTCAATATGGCATAAGCTCCATTAGTTGACCCTAGCTTGTGTGTCTTAGCTTTTTATGAAGCTCACCTACCCAAGTATAAGATCCAGCCCTTAAATTCCATGTTGTGGCCCATCCACTAGGGCTGCAACTAGCTTCTTGACCTGTCCAAATTCTGAGTACACAATGAGACTCAGAAACACTAGCACTTTCATAAGCCAACAAAAAGCTCATTAGTGGGACATAGCTGGTGATTGTTGTTTCTTTTAGAAGCTAACCAACCAGACTCAAAGTCCCAATGCTTAAATTCCATGCCCTAGCTTATTTGCTAGGGCTGCTCAGAGCTTTTTGATTGTCCCATTCTATCAGTGTATACTGATGGATCAAGGGAAATAAGCCATTTTCAAAAGCCCCTAACAAGCTCATCTGTGGACCAAAATGGTTGAGCTTGGGATTTTTGGAAAGCTCACCAGGCCATCTTGCAACTTCAACCATTATTTTGGCATTTCAAGCTTATCCCGTCAGCTTAAATGGCCATTCAAATAAGTTGCAGGCCTGTTTGGAACAAGGGTATAGTGGAGAGTGCTTATTTGCTTATAAGAGCTTATTCTGAGCTTTCCATGGTACCATTTTGATTGTTTCCTGTTTATACACTTGTGCATATATATCTTTACTTCTGTTTTCTAGTGTGAGCTTATGCCAAGCTCATTTGAGCTTTCATTCCATCCAAGTCAAGCCTTGGCTTGACTGTCTAAACAATAAGCTCTCACTTTGTTCATTGGGCAATTCAGTGCACATTTCTTGTTTATACTGGTCCCTTGGACTTGTGTGCATGCCATTTTCTCTTTGTTTTTCTTTTATAGCCTTTTCATGCTTGTTTTGAGCTTGTGATTACACTGTGAGCCTAAAAAGCTCACTGCATAAGCTCATAAGCCCAAATCTGCTTATTTGTATGTTTATAAACTTTCATTATCTTTAAACATGTATAATATTAGAATCTTAATATTCCAGAAAAAGAAAAACACAAAACAAAAAAACCACTTTTACCAATAAGTGATAGCTTCTATTTAGAAGCTTAATTTTTGGCTTATAACTGTTAAGCTAATAAGCTCTTACAGAGCTTATTGCTAAGTTTAAAAAAATCCATCTTCATAAAAGTTGCTTATAATTAGCTGTTTTTAAGTTTTGTAAAAAGAAAAATCAAAAAATAAAATAATTGCAAAAATGTGGGGTGTGGGATTCGAACCTGAGACCTCTTGGCTAGTATAACATGCTTAGTCCACACCCCCTTCCATCTGCTCTGGGGCACCAGTTCCGTTGGAGTTTACATGCATTAGATACTTATAATAGTAATAGCCTATTTAGCTTATTTAAGCTGTTTGGCTTATTTAGGCTTATCAGAATAAGCTGTTATCTCCTTTCTAATTTTATTAGCTCAGTAATATTGTAAAGTTATTAAATAAAAAATTTCAGATTTTTTAGATTAGTCTTAGTATTTATTTTGTATTTTTATTTGTAAAATAGTAATTAAATCATAGTAAATTAAATAATTGTCTAAACAATATAAATCTTTTTTCTAAAATTTTCTTTTGTTAAATAGAACCTGTAAAAAATATAATTGTACCCATAGTGTTAATATTTCAATAAATTCACGTTTTAACTGGCGCACTTACGTTAGTTTTAATTAATTCGCACGTTTTTAGTTTTCTTTGACATTTTTTTAGATAGAACTTACGTTTTAGGTTTTTAGATTTTCTTAACTTTTATAATAAGTTTGTAAATATAGTTATTTATTTTATTTTTATTTAATTTGCATTTAAGCCGTTAAGGCATGCAAATTCCCTCTTTGGGAATGTTTGTTTTATTTCGTTTTGTACGTTTACGTTTATTTGAATCTAAACGTACGTTTGTAAATCCTTTTACATTTTAGGGTTTCTGATTGTACGTTTTTAACGATACAGCTGTGACAGAGCTATGACTATTCACATTCCAGTGTTAGTCAGTCAGATTCCCATGTTTTTATATTCAATATCATTTCAACACATACATTCGTTGTATTATATTTTACACACCTCGTTGGGACATAATGACCCGGGATATAATTCTATACTCCCATGGACTTAAATTGCATTTGGTCCTAGATTGGTTTGACTTTTATGGTTGACCATTCACAAGTGGTTGACTAATATAAAGATGACTGTTTAGGACCAATCAAATTTTGGCGCCGCTGCCGGGGAGGTGTGGTGCGTATAATGAATTTGTGTTTTATCTATCCCTTGTATATAATATAATATTTCAATTTAAAAACAATATAAAACAAAAAAATATTTTTCCTTTTCTTTGTATATATATAAAAGATAAAAATCCAAAAACATTTTCCCTTTTCTGTTTATATTATTAAAATCAAAAATCCAAAAATATTCTCCTTCCCTATATATTCATAATTCTGTGAGTGGACCCCACTCCAATTTCTCACCCAATCATTTCCCCATGAACCATTTAATTCGGGGCCGAGTCAAGCTAGCGACTCGGTTATCAAAAACAGTAGCTTCCTCATGAACAATTTAATTCGAGGTCGAGTCAAGCTAGCGACTCGGTAATCAAAAACAGTAGCACCATATGGGTTTTCACCCATGTTCCACCTAAGTGTGGGGGAGATGCCCCACATGTTGTATATAGATCTAAAAATTGAATGAAAATTGTATATATTAAAAAAGAGAATAACTGTTGTGTTTCCACACTTGGCTAAGAATGTTATCTTTTTACGTTCAAGGATTCGGCATAATAGCCGGGACTTTGAATATTGAGGACAATATTCAGTTCTAAGTGTGGGGGGGAAATTCTGGCGAATTTGATCATATATGTACCCTTTTAGTCCCTTTTTCCCCCAAAATGGCCAAATTAAATTTTTTTTTTATGTGGAAGTGCTATGCACTAAACACAACAAATGGTAATCAGTCCACCATGTCTAACACACATAAGGATTGGCTAATCCTGGAGCAAACGGCTCTAGGTAAAGATATCTCAAATCCGTTTATGGCTTACAATTTGCCAAAAATTGTATGGTATTCAACTCACCATATCCTAAAAAGTGAAGAGTTGACTAGCCCGCAAGGTTATGGTTTGTGGTAAAGGCAGTTGAAAAACCATAATTGGTAATCAGCTCACCAAAGATAATAGTAATAATTTATCTAAGAGTTGGCTAGTCCAGAAGCAAACGGCTTTTGGTAAAGACAAATCAAAACCGTTGACAGCTGATGGTTTGCTCAAAATCATTTGGTTATCAGTGTACCAAAGTTCTTACTTGAACTAAAACATTTGGCTACTCCAGAAGTAATGGCTTTTTGGTAAAGAGTTGAAATCCATTAAGTTTTACATAAAAGATTGCTAGGGACTAGCAATAGTTTAGTGTGGGGGATTTGATATGTGTCTAAATACACATATATTTAGTATTGATTAAACCCACAAAACGACCAAAAACACACAAATGACTCACAAAATGGTACAAATATCATGAAAATGTGTTTTTATGTGATTCAGGTACAAAAGATTGAAAAACAAGTGAAAAACACACAAAGTTTACACAATTGTCATTTTCAGTCCCTGAAGTTTCATAATTTGACTAAACTAGTCCCTGAAAGTTTAAAATGAGTAAAAAGTCAACTTTAGTCCTTGGGATATCAAACATGTTCAAAATAATCCTTGGATGAAAGTTTTCACAAATTGGCAATTTTTACCCCTTAAGTTTCAAAAATGGCAAATTTAGTCCCTGGGTATTTAAAACTTGGAATTTAACATAAAATACCCTTGTACTATTCATAACTTACAATTTGGAACCTTTTGATAACTTTTGGAAAAATTACAATTTCACCCCTCAAACTTTGGAAAATTACATAAAAGGTCCTCGGGTGTTTTAAATTGTAATAAATGCAAAATAGGTCCTTTGGTTTATCTAACTTGGCATAATTGGTCCTTGTCATAACTTTGGAATTGTAACTTGTTTAGTCCTTGGATTTTCAGCAAATTACAACAATGGTCCCTATGTTTATCTAAAACCAAATCCGGATCAAACATTACCCAAAATCCAAATACCCAACACTAAACCCAACCCAGTTTTATCACCACCCAAGCCCAATCCATTAACCAACCCGACCCACCTTCTTTTATTTAAACCCAGGGTCAAACAAATGTTTGACCCGTCTCCTTCCCTTAAAACCGCCAAAACAAAACCAGTCACCCCCCACCTCACCAATACCACTCACCACCTCATACCCCCTCCATACACGTTACCTAACACTCCCAAAATCAATTAATGCTTCTTCCCAACTCTCACTGACTAAACCAGCTGGATTAGCCACTTGCCACGTTTCCCGCCAAAAGTAAATTCAAAGGCTAGGATGAATTTGACTGCATCAATGATCAAGATTTAAAGTGGGATTTGACCAGGAAGCTAGTGGGAACTCAGAAGGTTATAAAAGAGAAGAGAAGGCAAAGAGAAGACGACCTTGGGCTAGCCTTGGTCACGTAGTGATAATTTTAAATGCTTTCTTTTAAATTAAATGTAATTTTCAGTTTTAAAGTAGTATTAATCATCATATTAGTGTAATGAAACTTTAATTCTAGTTTAATTTCAAGTCATCTTTCAGTTTCAATTTTTACTTAAATTGCCTTTAAATTTCCTTGTCATTTAAATTCGTGTTATGTAGTTGTTTTCTGGACTTTATAAGCTCATATAAGCTCCTGACAAAAGCTTTAAAGCTTGTAGAACCCTTAAAACATACCTTAGTCCTTAAAATTCAGAAAATACCAAAAATCAAGAAAAAGTCAATAAAAGTCAACTGGTGGTCCAATAAGCAGTTCTGGGGGGTTAGAAGCTAATCTGGATGGCTTTTCTGGTTTCTAGCTTGTTGACAACAAGCTAGGAGTGGTTTCTTATCCTTGGTACTCAGTTTCAACCTTGATCACTTGTAAGCTTCATTTTTCACCATTTTTATGCATTTACTGTTTCAGTCTTAATTATGCTTTGATTTTCATGTTTTTGTGTTTCTTTGCTATTTGTTAATGTTTTTCTAGCATAATAATAGGTTAGTATGTTTTGGATTTTGCCATGGGTAGAAATTGCATATTGACTGTCACTAGGCTATGTTTTTGACATTCCTAGCATTGAACATTTGTGACTACTTGTTAATGCTTAAAAAGGTCTAACTTGACACCTTATGACCTCTAGAATTGATAGAATAGGTTTACATGGTCTAAGGCTTTGAAAATCTTCATGACAGTCCATTTAAGGGAAGTTTGGATTAGATTGTTAATCTGTGTTATAGGATTTGTTAATGGTTGTTCTTGTTTGATGTATCATTCATAAGTCCTAAGTAACTCATTTGAGCTTTGATAAAACAGTACAACATGGTAGATAGTCAAAATGACATTTGATTTTATATTATCTGTTAACTGTGAAGTCATTTGATCCCAAAACCTTGCATACTTGTTTAAATGTTGTGTATCTTTGTTAATTTCATGTTCTTCTAGCATAATATAACATATTCAGTCATTAGATTAAGTTTAAAACTCAGCTTAGTCAAACTTTTAGTTCTTGGTAAAAGTCAAATTTTCATATTTTCAGTTTTAGAATAAACTTCATAATTTTATTGTGGCTTTGTTTTTAAGTTTCAATTTATGTGCTTTTAGGATTTTAATGTTTTGTTGCTTGTATTGCTTAGTATATTTTTGCTTATTTTTATTTTCCATGTTTAAGTGCTTTTTTATGTGCTTTTTGTTGCCTGATTTTGCCCTGCACCACTGCTTAGGCAGTCAATATGGCATAAGCTCCATTAGTTGACCCTAGCTTGTGTGTCTTAGCTTTTTATGAAGCTCACCTACCCAAGTATAAGATCCAGCCCTTAAATTCCATGTTGTGGCCCATCCACTAGGGCTGCAACTAGCTTCTTGACCTGTCCAAATTCTGAGTACACAATGAGACTCAGAAACACTAGCACTTTCATAAGCCAACAAAAAGCTCATTAGTGGGACATAGCTGGTGATTGTTGTTTCTTTTAGAAGCTAACCAACCAGACTCAAAGTCCCAATGCTTAAATTCCATGCCCTAGCTTATTTGCTAGGGCTGCTCAGAGCTTTTTGATTGTCCCATTCTATCAGTGTATACTGATGGATCAAGGGAAATAAGCCATTTTCAAAAGCCCCTAACAAGCTCATCTGTGGACCAAAATGGTTGAGCTTGGGATTTTTGGAAAGCTCACCAGGCCATCTTGCAACTTCAACCATTATTTTGGCATTTCAAGCTTATCCCGTCAGCTTAAATGGCCATTCAAATAAGTTGCAGGCCTGTTTGGAACAAGGGTATAGTGGAGAGTGCTTATTTGCTTATAAGAGCTTATTCTGAGCTTTCCATGGTACCATTTTGATTGTTTCCTGTTTATACACTTGTGCATATATATCTTTACTTCTGTTTTCTAGTGTGAGCTTATGCCAAGCTCATTTGAGCTTTCATTCCATCCAAGTCAAACCTTGGCTTGACTGTCTAAACAATAAGCTCTCACTTTGTTCATTTGGGCAATTCAGTGCACATTTCTTGTTTATACTGGTCCCTTGGACTTGTGTGCATGCCATTTTCTCTTTGTTTTCCTTTTTATAGCCTTTTCATGCTTGTTTTGAGCTTGTGCTTACACTGTGAGCCTAAAAAGCTCACTGCATAAGCTTATAAGCCCAAATCTGCTTATTTGTATGTTTATAAACTTTCATTATCTTTAAACATGTATAATATTAGAATCTTAATATTCCAGAAAAAGAAAAACACAAAACAAAAAAACCACTTTTACCAATAAGTGATAGCTTCTATTTAGAAGCTTAATTTTTGGCTTATAACTGTTAAGCTAATAAGCTCTTACAGAGCTTATTGCTAAGTTTCAAAAAATCCATCTTCATAAAAGTTGCTTATAATTAGCTGTTTTTAAGTTTTGTAAAAAGAAAAATCAAAAAATAAAATAATTGCAAAAATGTGGGGTGTGGGATTCGAACCTGAGACCTCTTGGCTAGTATAACATGCTTAGTCCACACCCCCTTCCATCTGCTCTGGGGCACCAGTTCCGTTGGAGTTTACATGCATTAGATACTTATAATAGTAATAGCCTATTTAGCTTATTTAAGCTGTTTGGCTTATTTAGGCTTATCAGAATAAGCTGTTATCTCCTTTCTAATTTTCTTAGCTCAGTAATATTGTAAAGTTATTAAATAAAAAATTTCAGATTTTTTAGATTAGTCTTAGTATTTATTTTGTATTTTTATTTGTAAAATAGTAATTAAATCATAGTAAATTAAATAATTGTCTAAAAAATATAAATCTTTTTTCTAAAATTTTCTTTTGTTAAATAGAACCTGTAAAAAATATAATTGTACCCATAGTGTTAATATTTCAATAAATTCACGTTTTAACTTGCGCACTTACGTTAGTTTTAATTAATTCGCACGTTTTAGTTTTCTTTGACATTTTTTTAGATAGAACTTACGTTTTAGGTTTTTAGATTTTCTTAACTTTTATAATAAGTTTGTAAATATAGTTATTTATTTTATTTTTATTTAATTTGCATTTAAGCCGTTAAGGCATGCAAATTCCCTCTTTGGGAATGTTTGTTTTATTTCGTTTTGTACGTTTACGTTTATTTGAATCTAAACGAACGTTTGTAAATCCTTTTACATTTTAGGGTTTCTGATTGTACGTTTTTAACGATACAACTGTGACAGAGCTATGACTATTCACATTCCAGTGTTAGTCAGTCAGATTCCCATGTTTTTATATTCAATATCATTTCAACACACACATTCGTTGTATTACATTTTACACACCTCGTTGGGACATAATGACCCGGGGATATAATTCTATACTCCCATGGACTTAAACTGCATTTGGTCCTAGATTGGTTTGACTTTTATGGTTGACCATTCACAAGTGGTTGACTAATATAAAGATGACTGTTTAGGACCAATCAGTCACAAGCCCAAAACAAAAGTAATTTCTTTTGTTTTATATCAACCGTAGAACCTAAGAATGTAAGTGAAGCGATTAAGGATGAAAGTTGGGTGGTTGCCATGCAAGAAGAACTTAATCAATTCACCGCAAACCAAGTTTGGAATTTAGTACCTGCACCTAAGAATCAAACAATCATAGGAACTAAGTGGGTGTTTAGGAATAAGCTCGACGAAAATGGCGTCGTAACTAGGAATAAGGCAAGGTTGGTAGCACAAGGCTATAACCAACAAGAGGGAATAGACTATGATGAAACCTATACACCCGTAGCTAGATTAGAGTCCATTAGGATACTCCTTTCCTATGCATGTGCCTTTGACTTTAAATTGTACCAAATGGATGTGAAAAGTGCATTCCTAAATGGTTATATCAACGAGGAGGTATACGTTGCACAACCTCCGGGATTCGTTGATTTTGAGAAACCGAATCATGTATATAAACTCAAGAAAGCTTTATATGGTCTCAAACAAGCTCCAAAATCTTGGTACGACAGACTAAAAGCATTCTTGATCGAACATGAATATACCATGGGAGTGGTAGATAACACGCTTTTCACAAAGAAACGTAATTCACATCTCATCATTGTTTAATTATATGTTGACGACATCATATTTGGCTCAACTTGTCCAGAGTTGTGCGATGATTTCTCTAAAATCATGCGCGACGAGTTTGAGATGAGCATGATGGGCGAATTAAATTTCTTCCTTGGTTTACAAATTAAACAAATGGAAGATGGTATCTTCTTTAACCAATCTAAGTATAGTAAGGAAATGCTTAAGAAGTTTAGTTTAGAAGAGTCTAAGCCCATGAAAACTCCCATGTCCACGGAAATAAAACTCATGAAAGATGAAGAATGTGAGTCCGTGGTTAGCACTAAGTATAGGGGTATGATAGGAAGTTTACTATACCTCACGGCAAGTAGGCCCGATATCATGTTTAGTGTCTGCCTTTGTGCTCGCTTCCAAGAGGATCCCAAAACCTCTCACCTTGAAGCGGTTAAGCGTATCTTCCGATACATTAAAGGCACTATACACTTGGGATTATTTTATCCCAAGGGGACCGGTGTAGAAACTGTTGTCTATGCCGACTCTGATCATGCGGGAGATTATGTGGATCGAAAGTGTACGAGTGGCATTTGTACCTTCCTGGGTTGTTGTCTAACTTGTTGGTTCTCCAAGAAACAAACGACTCTTGCTATCTCCACGACCGAAGCCGAGTACATAAGCGCCGGAAAGGCATGTCAACAAGCACTATGGATGAAACAAGCCCTTAAGGACTATGACATCCATCTAGATGACGTCCCCATTATGTGTGATAATAAAGGTGCTATTGAATTGAGCAAAAACCCCGTTCAACACTCTTGTACTAAACACATCAAAATTCGCCACCACTTCCTTCGCGATAACGTTCAGAAAGGAAACATTTCTATTGAGAAAGTTCCTTCTCAAGACAATATCGCTGACATCCTAACCAAACCTCTCAAACGAGAATCCTTCAACTACCTTCGTCTAGGTCTAGGTATGATGGAACATATTCCATAAATCTCATGACTCTTGAAGTCATCTCGTGTGTCTCGTTTCGTCTAGTTTAAGTTCCCCTCGTCAAAAGAATTTATTAGGTATAAATTCTTTCCTCATGTCAAAAATCTCACTAAAACAGCGAGACTTATTCGTCAAAAATCAAAATGGGACAAAAAACCATCCCAGCAGATCACGGCTCCACTAAATGTGGCACGACACCGTTAAAGTTAACGGTATCGTGGAACCGTGTATCTGGCACATTCCGTATTTCAATCCCCTTTTTCCCACACTACTCATTTCAAAACCTATCTACTTCTGCAACTGCTGTCATAACCTTACCTCACAACCCAAAACTCAATCACACCCCTTCAAGATCATATTCAAGACATTGATTTTCAAGATTCTCAATCATTTCCACTTTTTCAACACTAATTGTAAGCTTTCTTACTTAATTTTCTCTAATTTTGAGTCTAGGGTTTGTTCATTAATGAAAATCAAATTGGGGTTTTTCAATTTTTACTAGGAAACTTTCAATTAGAAGTCATCAACACTAAAATATTTCAAAATCTTTGGTGCTAAAACATTGAAGTCACCAAACACCCCAATTCCATAGTTTTCAAAAATCTCACGAAACTAGGATCATGAAACATTTTTCGTGCATTGTTGATGCAAACTAAAAACGTTTTCTCATGCATACATGATCTCACGAATATTGATCGAATTACATAATCAATATGTATTTTTCGATATATTTGTTTGAGCAAAAGTAAAATTAGGAGTGTTTGGGTAATCTCATTATTTTCTTTTGAGTCGAGATTACCGCACCTCCACATAGTTTGCATATAGGCACACACTAGACATGTGTATGTAATGCAACTGTTTTTAGTTCTAATTTTTCCTAAATTTTTTTTATTGGAAACAAAAATGTCTCATGAATATGATTTTGATCATCTTCTAACCGATACCTATACACCCGAAATTTCTTGTGAACCCACAACACCCGGTAACCACATTCGTGCCTATGTAAATATTGAAACCTGTCGGTTTCATGAAGGCCGTGTCGTTGATCCGTCCCTTATTTACCATCGGGACATCAACACTTTCTTTAGAGCTATAGGATTCGACTGTTTACTCCACATCAATGGGCACATTTGTCCTCGTTTTGTGTTGGAATTCTTTTGACAAGTTGAACTCGTACGTAACGAGGATCAATCTTTGTCACTTTGGTTTTGGGTCCGAAATTCCAAATTCGTCCTAACCCTTGAGCAATTTGCTCAAATCCTTCAAATCCCCAATCGTGGGCAATGTGCATATACTGAAGATTGGTGTCTCGAGTCCCTCTTCAACTATCGTGAAGAGGATAGTCCATATTGTTCCTACATACCCTCTCCCACCGAACTAACCAAACTTATCCGTACTTATAAGAACTCCTCTTACCCAAATCCAACGAAAATTCGTTTGGATGAGGTTCGTCATGAACTAGTTTCTTGGGCAGTCATCCTGCAATAAAATGTTCTAAGTCTAACAGAAAATCATGAGCAACTTTCGGTGTGTTGTGCTCATATGATTTACTGTCTCCTAACCCAAAAACCATACAATCTCGCCTACTTTTTCGCTAAACAAATTGTACATCTCAAGGGAAACAAAAATAAATTGATACCCTATGGGATGTTCCTAACCCGTCTCTATCACCACTTCATAATCTTTCACCCTTACCTTCAGGGTCCTCAATACTCACTTTTCACACCCGTCATGAAACCCATAACCGAGTCATATGTCTCATCCATTCTCATTTCTGAATCCTCCACCCACTATGCACCCTTTGATGATCCTAATCATGAGAATGAGATGCATGTTCAAAGAAGAGAATGTGACAAGAACGGGAGAATGCTCAAGCCATAAGTAGTTTTGAAGGGATTTATATCTCTTATTAGGGTTTATTCTTAATAGATCATATTAGGGATTAATACTCTTAATTATCTTGCATGCTTAACATTAAATCTTTCACCTTGCATGAATATTCTATGTGATATTTGGATGATAGTTTATCTTGTCCTTTATGCTTGCATGCTTATGCTTATCTTGGCAAATTACATGGTAACCTTTATGTGCTAGATATAGCTTAATATGGGACATATTAGGCAAATAAGTCTTTAGTGACTTTAGGCACTATCATTTCCAGGAACTAGTTCCCCTAGAAAACATTCTACTAGCTGCCCAGAACTAGCCTGAACTGGAAAATTCATGACTACAGTGTCACGGTACCGTTAATAGGCCACGGTACCGTTAAATTTAACAGTACCGTGTGGTATTTAGTGGTACCGTGCACCTATTTCACGAATTTTCACTGTTCCTCCTAAAATCCCTGCAACCCTAACCTTAAACCTGCAAATCTTACAACATCACACACACCCTAAGATTCCCTTGCTACACCATCGGACACTCCCATCCACTTTAATTCAAATTTCATCCATCTTGCCTATATAAGGCTTCACCTTTGCAAGTTTATCTTGCACTTCATCTTCAACCTCTCATCACACACACAGCATGTCCTCCACACAAGGATCCACCACTCACATCTCAAAGAAACCTAGAATAACCGTAAAACCACCAACAAGACCACTCTTTGTGGATCTTACAAAAGATGATGAAGCAATGACACCACCTTCCCAAGCCACTCCCAAATCACCATCACCACCTAATGCACCCTCCAATGCATCATCTTCCTACACAACATCTTCATCATCCTTCAACACCACATCATCAATGGTGTACACACTATCCCCCATAACTCCATTGGACTATAACATGCCAACTCCATCACAAACAAACTCACCACCACCTCCTTCCCCTCTCATGGCACAACCCATCCAACCCCATCCCTTTGATTTACATGGTGCTAATTGCCTATGTTGCCTCCACAACCGTATTCTCATCTTCTCTTTAAGAGATGAAATTTACTTCATGTTCTCCTTTGTGGATCACCTCTTAACACCACCACCACCCCGAATGATGACACCATCTCCACCACCTCCTACCCAACAAAACTAGACATGTTCATGTTTAGTTTTTCACTAATAAATCATTAGAACCCATTTTGAAAATGAAGCTTGCCTCTAGTCATTAGGGATTTATGCTTCTAATTGTCCCTTGTTATCTTCATCATGTATTCATACCTATGTATGACACTTGTTTTATGAATGAATGTTCTCCCTTCTATGGTTATTTTATCATTTTGTGGGGCTTGGCTACTTGGTTATTTTCTTTAATGATTAGATATTTGTATTAAGTGCTACATGTTAGATTTTGTATATATGTTATCTAACCTTGTTTTGTAGCACGCACCATTGCTCGATTCCTTGGTGTTCTCCAAATGAGGGGGAGTATACATCAAGGGCGAGCGTTGCAACCTTTTTGCTTCGACAAAAAGGGGGAGAAATGGGAGTAAACTAATTAAAAACTTGTTAAAACTAATTTTAACTTAAAATGAGTTTATGTTTTGTCATCATAAAAAAGGGGGAGATTGTTGATGCAAATAATGTTCTAAAAACATTATTTATATCTTTCGATTACTTCACGTTTTGAGGATGACAAAATGTGAAATCAAGTCACGTTAAAATTAACGTAAACAAGTTTTTAATCGGAAGATCCCGTTTCTACGCAAACCACTCTAGAACAAATTTACAAACTTGACAAATGATCAAAGAAGTAAATTTTGGTTTTGAGACTTTACATTTTAATGTGACAAAACATTTTTTCAAAAATAAACCTTACAAAATATTTTTGAATATTTAAGAAATGTTTTAATGAAAAAATAAGTTTAAATTACATAACAGCTATTTTTCCCTCTAAAATCAGCCCCAAACTTCCCCAAATAAGTTTTCACCAGAAAAGACAAAAATTGGAGCATCTTTGTCTGGGACGGCTCCACGGTTCCACTAAATTTAGTGGAGCCGTGGGTGATTTAGTGGAGTCGTCCACCTGTAACGTTCAGATTTTCTTTGCCTATAAATACCAACCCACTTCACAGATTTTAGGCACCCTTTCACACACAGAAACTTCTGAGTTTAAATCCCTCACTCCATTTTCTTTTCTTGATCATTTAGTTTAGTTTTTTTTTTTTCAAGAGTGATCCAATCATCCAACCTAGTGATCCTCTTCATTCCTCTTCAATAGCAAGAGAAGAACACAGAGTATCTCATTTGATACAAGTTGTTGTCATTCCTCTTCAACTGCAAGAGAAGAACTCAAGGTATCCAAGAAGATACAACAGTTATAGTTGTTAGGTTATTTGTAACAATTGTTACATCCTTGTTGTATCATAGCATACATCAAGTTTATTTTTCTTTGTGAGAGTGAGAGTGAAGATCATTGTGATCTTATAGAGATAGTGAATATCTCTTGAAGCCATTGGGCTTGTGTGATTGATCAAGAAGATCAAGGGTCGATAGGATAGAGTTAGTTGAGTGAGTGTTGATCATTTTGATCGTGTCGAGATCTTGGTGATCTCTTGAAGCCATTGGGCTCGTGTGTTTGATCAAGTGGATCGTAGTAGATTGGTGCTAGCTAAGATTAGCACTCGACATCTAGCTTAGTGTCGAAAATAGGATAAGTGACGTGTACGGTTTTCTCCGCCTTAAGGGAGGTTGTTGACATAGTACTTGAAACTCTCGAGTGTGGTACTCGGGAAGTGGAGTAGGGCGAAGAGGTGCTTCGTAGCCGAACTACTATAAATCCTTTGTCCCGGTTTGATCTTTCCAACTTTTCTCTTTACTTCCTTTACTTATTATTAGTTAGTTTAGTGTGTAGTTCATATTGTTGTTGACTGATTACACATAAGATTCGAATCAAGGTTTTCAATAAGTAGACTTTTAAGAAGATTTCAAAAGAGCTTAAAAACCAGTAAAACTATTCAACCCCCCCCCCCCTTCTAGTTTTCCACAGTTTCTACTGCCAGACCTTTTTACTCTGTTTACCCAAAACCAGAAGTACAAAATGCAAAAACAACTTACAATCATGCACAAATAATTGCTAAAAGACCTTTTCCATCAAAAGCAGTGACACAAAAAAAAATTTGGAAACCTAAGGGTTCTACAGCTAGGGAAAAAAGGGCAAATGTTGTTAAGGCCTCAGCATGTTGGATTTGGAGACCTCTTAAATCCAATGGTGCATCAACTATTCTCAAGAGATTTAATTACATTGATGCACGAGGAAAATCTAAGTCAGTAATGGCTTGGATTCTCCAAGAAAACTAATTCCTTTATTTGTGTGCAGGGACATTCACCAACAGATGATGAAGATCAAGGATATTCAGATAGTGGGTGTTCAAGGCACATGACAGGCAACATGTCTTATCTTTCAGACTTTTAATCATTAGATGGAGGCTATGTTACCTTTGGAGGAGGAATTGGAGGAAAAATTACTGGTAAAGGTACTCTTAAAACTGGTAAATTAGATTTTTAAGATGTGTACTATGTGCAAGAGCTTAAGTGTAATCTTTTTAGTGTCTCACAAATGTGTGACAAAAAGAAAAAAGTTCTTTTTACTGACACTGAATGTCTTGTACTTTCTTCTAATTTTAAGATGCCTGATGAGAGTCAAGTACTTCTTAAAATTCCAAGAAAGGGCAACATGTACAGTGTTGATATGAAGAAGATTGTTCCTAAAGAGGCACTTACTTGTCTAGTTGCGAAGGCCACATTGGATGAATCTATGAAATGGCATAGGAGGCTTGGTCACATAAATTTCAAAACCATAAATAAGATTGTTAAGGATGGTTTGGTAAGAGGTTTACCTCAAAAATGATTTGAAAATGACCAAACATGCATTGCTTGTCTTAAAGGCAAACAACACAAAGCAACTTGTAAGCCCAAGATTTTTAACTTTATTGATCAATCATTGTTTATACTTCATATGGACTTATTTGGACCTACTTCTGTTAGGAGTATGATGCATAAAAGATATTGTTTAGTTTTTACTGATGACTATAGTAGATTTACATGGGTTTTCTTTTTAAGTTCTAAGGATGAGACTTCTAGCATTCTTAAAACATTCATTACAGAGATAGAAAACCTAGTAAGCAAGAAAGTAAAAGTCATCAGATGTGATAATGGGACAGAGTTTAAGAATAGAGTTATGGATGACTTTTGCAAGGAAAAAGGTATTAGGAGAGAGTTTAGTGTTGCTAGAACCCCTCAACAGAATGGAGTTGCTGAGAGTAGAAATAGAACACTCATAGAAGCTGCTAGAACCATGTTAGCCGACTCTAAGTTGCCTATCACTTTTTGGGCTGAAGCAATTAATACTGCTTGCTATATCCAGTATAGGGTTTTGGTTGTCAAGTCTCATAATAAGACATCATATGAGCTTTTTAGAGGTAGAACTCCTGCAATAGGATTTCTTAGACCTTTTGGATGTCATGTGATAATTCTGAATACCTTAGACCATCTAGGAAAGTTTGATGGTAAAGCAGATGAAGGATTATTAGTTGGATATTCTCTTAATAGCAAAGCTATTAGAGTATACAACTCAAGAACTAGAAGAGTAGAGGAAAACCTGTATTTGGATTTTTTAGAAAATAAATTCAATGTAGCAGGTGAAGGTCCCAAATGGCTATTTGATCTTGAGTCTCTAACCAAATCAATGAATTATGTGCCTGTTGTTGCAGAAACTATTGAATTTTTAGGTTCAGAAACACATGATGCAACAGATGAGGCAAGGTTAGAAAAAGAGACAGATCAAGATTATGTGATGATGCCAATATGGACAAGTGTGGATTCAACTTCTTATTATGAACCTTCTTCTGATGAAGCTAAAGAAGGGATTGAAGCTGAAAACAAGGAAGATGAGACTGAGGAACAAGAAAATCAAAGTAGCAGTACATATGATGTTTCTATTGCTGAGACAGAGCAACCTACTGCTAGGCCAAATGTTTCTACTGTTGGCCCATCAGACTCAACTGAAGCAGAATTCTCAGAAGATGAGGTGGATTTCTATAATCTCCCACCTCATTATCAAGTTCCTCCTACACCACTCACAAGGATTTACAAAGTCCACTCCCTAGACAATGTGATTGGAGATGTACAATCAGGGGTGAAGACAAGGCAACAACTGATGTCTTGAGACCAACAAGGGCTTCTTGATGCTCTTTATGCATCAAAGCAGCATGAGTATTCCAACTCTTGCTTATTTGTATGTTTTCTATCACAAGTAGAACCAAAGAATGTTCTTAAAGCCCTAGATGATTCAAGCTGGGTAGAAGCTATGCAAGAGGAGCTTCTTCAGTTTAAGATTCAGAATGTAAGGGTGCTAGTTGATTTACCCAAGGTTGTAAGGGTAATTGGCACTAGATGGGTTTTCAGAAATAAAAGGGATGAAAGGGGCATAGTGATAAGAAATAAGGCTAGATTAGTAGCCCAAGGGTACACACAAGAAGAAGGGATAGACTATGAAGAGGTTTTTGCTCCAGTAGTAAGGATTGAAGCCATTAGGTTATTTTTGGCTTATGCTTCATTTATGGGCTTCACAATTTATCAAATGGATGTCAAGAGTGCTTTTTTATATGGTACTATTGAAGAGGAGGTATATGTCTCACAACCTCCAGGGTTTACTGACCCAGACCATCCAGACAAAGTGTACAAGGTTGTTAAGGCTCTTTATGGCCTTCATCAGGCTCCAAGGGCATGGTATGAAACACTGGCTTCCTACTTAATTGAAAATGGATTTCAAAGAGGCAAGATTGATCAGACATTATTCATCAAAAAGCACAAGAAGGATCTTTTACTAGTGCAGGTGTATGTGGATGATATCATCTTTGGATCTACAAGGAAGGAGATGTGTTTAGAGTTTGAGAAGCTTATGCATGATAAGTTTTAGATGAGTTCCATGGGGGAACTTACATTCTTTTTGGGTCTGCAAGTTAAGCAATCTAGTGAAGGCATATTTATCAGTCAAGATAAATATGTTGCAGAGATTCTAAAAAAATTTCAATTTGCTGATTCAAAGGTAGCAAGCACACCAATGGACTCTGAGAAGCCACTTCTAAAAGATGTAGATGGAGAAAATGTGGATGTACACACATACAGATCTATGATAGGTTCTTTGATGTATCTCACATCATCAAGACCTGATATCATGTTCTCTGTTTGTGCTTGTGCAAGATTTCAAGTAACTCCAAAGGTTTCTCACTTAACAGCTGTCAAGAGGATTTTTAGATATCTCACGGGTTAACCTAGGTTGGGACTATGGTATTCTAGGGAATCACCTTTTGACTTGGTAGCATATTCAGATAGTGATTATGCAGGTGCAAGCTTGGATAGTAAGTCATCAACAGGAGGATGTCAATTCCTTGGGTGTAGACTTATCTCATGGCAATGTAAGAAGCAAACAATTGTGGCTACTTCAACAACTGAAGCTGAATATGTAGCTGCTGCAAGTTGCTGTGGTCAAGTCCTATGGCTTCAAAACCAACTTCTTGACTATTGGTACAATTTCTTAAACACTGTCATACATATTGATAATAGTAGCACAATTTGCATAATTAAAAACCCAGTGCAACACTCTAAAACAAAACACATTGAAATTAGACATCATTTTATTAGAGACTGCAATGAGGAAAAGTTGATTCAAGTTCTTAAAATTGATTCTGATCACAACTTTTCAGATCTTCTCAAAAAAGCTTTTGATGTTGGAAGGTTTCAATACTTGGTAGCAAGTATTGGGAAGCTAAATCCTCAATGATTTAAAACTCTGTGTTTGTGTATATAACTTTTTTTTTGTACTGCTAACTTTATAAATTGCTACTGTTATTGAAAAGTTTGTACTGCTAGTACAAATTTTGATTGTTCAGTTCATACTGTTAGTCATATAAGGTTTATACTGCTATAAGACAAATGCTTTGCATTTTGTTTCTTGGTTTTGGAATAACAATTTCAGGTATCAACATTTGAGCACAAAGGAAGTTTCAAGTGAAATGTATGAGAAGCAGAATGATTATACAAGTTGCAAACATAATAGGTTCATGATGGATAGAGTTTGAGAATTCATTAACAAAGGTTCACACCTAAGTTAATTGATTCTTTAAAATTTCTTTCTTGAAACCTGATTATGATGTTTCACATTGACTTGATGGCTCAGTTGGTCAGATAGTAACTAACTCAACTCACTTTCTATCATTTTATACTTTAATTAGTATAATGAGCAAGTCTAAGGACATCTAATAGAAAGAACAGCGAACAAATGTGCATCTAACACTTGTATGTACACAGGCAGTTATTTATAACTAAAAATATTGGTTCTCACATAACCAGAGGTTAAGTTAAACCGAATTCATGATTAAGTGTCTGTTATACACTTAATCCCTTGATGCGTGCGTGCGAGTGCTCTAATTTATACCCACGGTATGTCGTTGTGGTTTTAGCAGTATTCAAGTTTTAAATTTATATTTAGCCGACTTATCAATAACACACACACTTTAACGAGCAGTGTACCCGGTCAGTATGAATATAATGGTAAGTAGAGTGTCGATCACTAAGAGTGGAACGTATTATCTAGTTATTCTAATCAGTATTTTAATATCTTAAGTTAGTTATACAACCTAATTTAACGCAAGGGGGTTTCAGTCTGAGAGACTGGCACGATTTGGTTGCAATTAAATAATAAACTAAACTAATAGGCACGAATCAGCAAATAGCACACACGTACACAGATAAATACTCGAGACAATAAGAAGACCTGTCCTGATAGTTAAGTAGCTTGTCACTTGTTATATTGCTAGTTTTATATGAAGTGTATAGTTCGATGCAACGCACCGAGATTAAGTCCTTTCTCGTTGGTTCTAATCTTATCGGCGAGTAAACCCTTAATGATTACTTATGACTATCCTATTTATCTTTCTTCCTACTTTTCTACAGATGATAGAATGCATAGGCGATCTAATAAATAGGCGAGGGCAGAGGCATGGCGACCCGATCAACGCTCAGCTAGACACAGAGGTTATCAATGCACTAATAAAAGTCACCAAAGACATCAACATATAAACTTTAATTGATGGGAAAGCAGTTTTAAGGGAGTGCAACCTTTCCGTTGTCACATTACACAAGCCACCAATCCTGATGAATTAAAGTTTACTAATACAATAAAACAAAACTACTTAATGAATTGAATACATGCAGGACCTTCTTACAGCTCTTGTATCTTCGTTCACGGTGTGTCTTGTGCTGCCACTTCGACTGAATTCGTCCTAGGGTTTCTGTGGTCTTCGGTCTTCTTCGGTATTAGCCTCCGAAATTCGTCTGGTCTTGGGGTATTTATAGTTTCTGTCTGAGGGTAAGATGCGGCGCATCTAATAAGTAGATGCGGCGCATTGACTTAACTTCGCGTGGGGTCCAAGATTAATATATTCAGGAATATTCGTACACCGCCAGAAGATGCGGCGTAACTCCATTCTCAGATGCGGTGCATGTCCTCTTGTATCTTGGATCGTATCTTGTGAAATCTTGATAGTGATGCGCAGTATGTAATAAGCAAGATGCGGCGTATCTGGAGCAGAATGTCTTGATCTTGTACATTTCGGTAGACTCTTATCTTCTTGCTTGTTTTGCTCCATAATTAGTCCAAAATCGCCAAGTTTCACCAAATGCTTGTTTTTACCTGAGAATTACAAAAGTAAATATTAACGTATCAATTCTCACAGATAATATAATAAAACAAGTCAAATAAATAGGATAAATGATGGTAATAAAATGTACTTATTTGAGTTCATCAAATATCCCCCCACTTGAACTTTACTTGTCCCCAAGTAAACCTTAGAATTAATCTTATGAAAATGTATCCTAAAAGATATTAGGATTTATTTTTATATTTAAGAATGTATTCATTTTTGTCATAATCACACAACCAAACACTTAACGAATTAGAAGTAAAATAAAATAATTTGATAAAAGCAAATCTAATCGTTTAACTGTCCAGTCGTGACGAATATTCTATCATAAGCTTGGCAAGTATAAACATCTCCCTACTAAAGCCAAGGAATAACAAGTCTAAAGCGGTAAAAAGGGTTTGTAGGCTTAAGGGTTAATCATTCTCCTTAATCTCTATCGATCTCAAATTCCAGAAAAGGTGACAAAATCCCAAATACATGATCGAATCCACGAACACGATACTTGCAATTGCTCAAATCCTTAACTCGAATAGGCTAAAGATAGGACCAAGTAATCTTTACCAATAATATTATATCAAAAAGGGCGACAAAATCATAAATACATAGCCGAATCCACGACTACGATACTTAAGATTGCTCAAATCCCTAATCTCAATAAATCAAAGGTTTGGATAAAGAATAATATAGGGTATGGATAATATTTGGGATATAAATTGGTGTAAAATAAAAAATAAACGAAACAAATAAATTAAAATCCTAAGTGTGGTTAATCACTATCCCAACCATCCCATGAATAAGACTCATATCATAGAATAACTCACGCTTTAACACTTGAAACACACGCTTTAGGTAGACACGAATTATACTCAACAAGATCTTAATCAAAGAATAACCTTTAGTTGTCGTTCCCATAACGTTCAACTCCCATTCAATCCATAGATATAATATACAACAACTAGTGGTGATATCGACCACTTAATACAAAACTTTACATAAGTTGGTTAAAACAAACTTCCAACTTTTCCTTTTTTCTTTTTCTTTTCTATTTTTTCGATTTTTTTTTTTTTTTTTTTTTTTTTTTTTTTTTTTTTTTTTTTTTTTTAACTTTAAACATAAACATAGATGTGTAAAATTTCACCACATCACTATAATGATAACTCTGGATAATTTTTCCATACTTTTCATAACTTCAGAAATAACGGTAATAGTGAAAGTAGTAAACACACGAAAAATAAACTCAAAGATATACAATATTTACTTTCACTCCAATTGCATTGTGCAATTTCCCGACCTAACCATAGATAATGAATTACGCACGCGAACACAGGTAATGTAAGGAAACACACTTTGCCTAAAGCAATTAACCAACCACGGATTTTAATCTACAGGGTAGGCTAAGGTGTAAGGGTGTAACGAAACATTTTAACAAAGGTGTAAGAAACGAAAGGAATGGCTCTGAGTGTTTTTCTAGGGGTATCTTACTCTAAAAGTGAGAGTAACAAAAGGGTTTATACGGGGGTTAACTAACCAGTGTAGTTAGCTAATAACACATAACATATGAAGGCTATTTGGGTGTAATCCTAGAATTTTACCAATTTAGACAAGTCATTCCAATTATATAAAATAATACTTATTATGGTGGTCTCGAATAGTATACAAGCTAAGTTCTAAAGTTTACAAGTCACCGGCACACTCATAGATTTGTGAATTTTTGAAAAATCACAATTTTTGAAAATAACGTCATGTGTGCAGCTATGCAACTTAGACTTTAAACAAAAACATGCTAAAAAAATTTTAAATTTTGATATATTAAGCACATTTTAAGCATATTTTGAAAAAGTTTAGGACAAGTAAGTGTTCTAATTCTCCAATCCCCCCACTTAAGTTAAACAACGTCCTCGTTGTTTGTATAAAAGATTAAAAACTGGAAAATAAAAGAATTAGAACAGAAAAACTCCCCTGAGATTTGCTCGGTATGATCCTCCATTAGTATAAGAGCAAAAATCATCTTCTTGTGGATTAGAACGTTTAAGCTTCATATTTGATGTATCCACAGGAAATGCAGGAATCTAAAATACCACCAAGACTTTAACACACCTAAGTTAAGAAGGTTCAAACTTGCATAATACATTAGTAGTTAGCAAAAATAAAAAAAATTAAAATGAAAATCATCAGGTCAGTCGATGCGCCGTATCTTATGGAAGAAGATACGCCGTATCGAGCCTGGAATAAATACGAATCAGAATAGAAGATGCGTCGCATCCTTAACCAGGGATGCGCCGCATTAAAATAAACTGATAAAAAGTTTTAAAGTCGAAAATAAAAAATGCAGAAAAATAAAGTAAGATATGACCAGTGCAGGAGATGCGTCGCATCTCAGGATTGAGATGCGCCGTATCCTCTGCGGGCCTGACTGACTCGACACAGAACAGAATAGTAAAAAAATTTCGGGTTGTCTCCCGGTCAGCACTTGTCTTTATTCCAGAGTCTTCAAGTTAGACTCACGTTCAGCTCTTTAATCAGATCCATCGATCCCCATATATCTGTGCACGATGTAGTTGCGAATTACATCGTCACGAATATATTCCGGCCCCAATTCAAGTACACCTTTGTAGAATCCATTCATCTTTTGATATGGGTACTCCATCCCTCTCTTCATGTCATCATCACCAATAAAAAGGAATGGAGAAAATTTGTAGCAGAACCTATTAGTAGCATGTTTAAAGCCAGGGTGAGTTCGGGGCATCATATAAGTGATAACGTCGTTTCCGCATTGAAAGGTGATCTTTCCTTCAAATCGTTTTGCATTAATAGTGATCTCCCTACAAAATGGTTTTCCATCAATCACGTCACCCATATCGCTGTCACAATAGGCATTCATGTCTTCAACAACGGCGAACTCACTAACAATAGTAAAACATCCAACGAAGACCGAGACATTAATGAAGGCTCCAACTACATTCTTTCCTTTATGCTCCACTTTTTTTCTCATAATAGAATTGTAAAAGCTTCTTGACATGACATTGATCGGCAAAATAGGAAAGAAATTGGCGTCAATACACTTGTACCCAATCATGCATGGGTATTGCAAATTGTAAGCACAATTGGCGTGGATCCTTCTCCCGTAATCCCAAGAACCATCATATCCCTCAAATTCATCGTAATTCCTAGTATTAATAACGTTGACTTTTGGACTATCCAGAATTTCTCCTTCTTCTATCTCAGATTCCACATCATCCATGAACAGGTCATTGGATTCTAATGGTCCATCAAGGTCATTAAGTTCAATGTATTCTCCATCGTAACGTTCGAGTGATTTATCATGCACTAATATTCCATCCATAAAATTGGCTTCGAAGTCGAAGTCAATCAGTTCTCCGAATCCGACCATTTTCCTTCTGAAATAATCACGAAAGCATCAGTATGATTTGTTCAAGAAAGTAATATATCAGAAAATCAACAACGAAAACGGAATACGAAAAATAAAAGTTACTGATATCTGCAGACGATGCGCCGTATCCAAAAAGTTGGATACGCCGTATCTTATAATCGTTAAAATTTAATCAGACTTTATTCGGAAAATAGATACGCCGCTTAGAAATTTAGAATGCGCCGTATCAGTTTTAATTATCAAAAATCGATATACTTATTAAAATTAAATGCGTCGTATTAACAAAAGTTAATGCGCCGTATTTTCGTTACGTTTCAAAATATAAGATTTTTGATTCAGAAGATACGCCGTATCGATAGAGATCGATGCGTCGTATCTGTTTAATAATTCGAAAACTGTTTTTAATTAAAATAATAGATACGCCGTATCTGCAAAAGCAGATGCGTCGTATGGCGTTAACGTTTAGAAAATTTTTTTTAATCAAAAACAGATACGCCGTATCTTGGGGAAAAGATGCGTCGTATCGAATTAATTAAACGCGTTGTATTTTATAAAAATTAAACGCAATACGCCGTATCTAAGAAAATAGATGCGCCGTATCGTTTATATTAGCTCAGTACAACGATAGCAGTATACAGAAAAATACGAAAAATAAAAACAAATAAAAACAAACCAAAATAAACACAAATAAAAACACACAAAAACAGAAAATATGTAAAATAATACAATGAATGCAATTTACCCTAATATACAACAGAGTTAGCGGTTAGATTAAAAATTAAAAAGAAAAACCTAATTAAAATACTAATCAAATTAACAGATAATAACAATTCACTCCCCGGCAGCGGCGCCAAAAACTTGATGCGTGCGTGCGAGTGCTCTAATTTATACCCACGGTATGTCGTTGTGGTTTTAGCAGTATTCAAGTTTTAAATTTATATTTAGCCGACTTATCAATAACACACACACTTTAACGAGCAGTGTACCCGGTCAGTATGAATATAATGGTAAGTAGAGTGTCGATCACTAAGAGTGGAACGTATTATCTAGTTATTCTAATCAATATTTTAATATCTTAAGTTAGCTATACAACCTAATTTAACGCAAGGGGGTTTCAGTCTGAGAGACTGGCACGATTTGGTTGCAATTAAATAATAAACTAAACTAATAGGCACGAATCAGCGAATAGCACACACGTACACAGATAAATACTCGAGACAATAAGAAGACCTGTCCTGATAGTTAAGTAGCTTGTCACTTGTTTTATTGCTAGTTTTATATGAAGTGTATAGTTCGATGCAACGCACCGAGATTAAGTCCTTTCTCGTTGGTTCTAATCTTATCGGCGAGTAAACCCTTAATGATTACTTATGACTATCCTATTTATCTTTCTTCCTACTTTTCTACAGACGATAGAATGCATAGGCGATCTAATAAATAGGCGAAGGCAGAGGCATGGCGACCCGATCAACGCTCAGCTAGACACAGAGGTTATCAATGCACTAATAAAAGTCACCAAAGACATCAACATATAAACTTTAATTGATGGGAAAGCAGTTTTAAGGGAGTGCAACCTTTCCGTTGTCACATTACACAAGCCACCAATCCTGATGAATTAAAGTTTACTAATACAATAAAACAAAACTACTTAATGAATTGAATACATGCAGGACCTTCGTACAGCTCTTGTATCTTCGTTCAAGGTGTGTCTTGTGCTGCCACTTCGACTGAATTCGTCCTAGGGTTTCTGTGGTCTTCGTTCTTCGGTCTTCTTCGGTATTAGCCTCTGGAATTTGTCTGGTCTTGGGGTATTTATAGTTTCTGTCTGAGGGTAAGATGCGGCGCATCTAATAAGTAGATGCGGCGCATTGACTTAACTTCGCGTGGGGTCCAAGATTAATATATTCAGGAATATTCGTACACCGCCAGAAGATGCGGAGTAACTCCATTCTCAGATGCGGCGCATGTCCTCTTGTATCTTGGATCGTATCTTGTGAAATCTTGATAGTGATGCGCCGTATGTAATAAGCAAGATGCGGCGTATCTGGAGCAGAATGTCTTGATCTTGTACATTTCGGTAGACTCTTATCTTCTTGCTTGTTTTGCTCCATTATTAGTCCAAAATCGCCAAGTTTCACCAAATGCTTGTTTTTACCTGACAATTACAAAAGTAAATATTAACGTATCAATTCTCACAGATAATAGAATAAAACAAGTCAAATAAATAGGATAAATGATGGTAATAAAATGTACTTATTTGACTTCATCATCCCTTCAAAATGGTTGTAAGCAGTATGATTTTTCAATCATAAAATCAAGTTCATACTGCTAAGTCAAAAGGTTCTTTAAAAAGGATTTTCAAAGTGGCTCAGAAAACCTTCAAATGGTGGATAATGAGTCAATGCCCCATGATTCACCTCTCACAGGAGTTAACACACTTGGAAGTGATGAGGGAAGCTAATTAAACTCTTAAAGAATTGATGGCCAACATGTACACCATTGTTTGAAAAGCAGGTTCTAATTGGTAGATCACATGATGGTGAGAGATCTTCCAAACTGGGGAAGAAATATTTTGATACATGGTGAGAAATCTTCTAAGCTCAAGGGAGGAAGATTAACCAATAAGGGAAGAAAAGATTATGGTTGTGTATGCTCAGAATCAGGGGAGGTAGTTTATAATTAATTAATCAGGGGAGAAAGATTGAGAAGGGAGTAGTTTCATGACTTCACTTTTTATCATCTCAATATAATATATACACCCCTTTGAAAACCACCTGGCTTAGCAGCAGTTGTTGTATCTTCTCCTACAATGGAAAAGACAAGAGAATACAAGATGATGATGTCAGCTTTTTGAGAAGCAAACATGTCTTATTATTCTACCAATAATAAGAACAAGCTTTCAGTTGATGAATGCTGGGAATAATCTTTTTAGTTGATGGATACTGGGAATAAGCTCTTCAAATGAAGAAAGTTCAAATGAAGATTCTGGAGTATTATATATATTCAGAAGGGATGAAGCATTCAAATGGAGAAAGTTCTATCTTGGCTCTTTCAGTTTCAATTTCAGTTCACTACGTTTGTTCATCACTTGCAAAGGCATGCTGGAAGATGATTTGACTTCTTGGAACAAGCATCCAAGATACACAGCACCATTGCCTCTTATAATTCCTCCATCCAAGGAAATTGCACCATCTTTTATTCAAGGTATTGATTGTGTTCAAGACAAAGAAAGATAATGTTATTGCTGAAAGAGATTCAAAGAAGATAGCAGATGAGTTAGACAGAAAGATAGTTAGTCTTTCAGAACAAAGAAAAGCTCAGACAAAAAATCTGACTATTTAGTGTTTGAAAGATCCTCACAATCAGAATTTAATTCAAAAGAAACATGTTGATTTAGGGAAATCATATGTTTAGGGGAGGATTGTTGGGAATTAAATGTTCTAAAGATTAGTATCGGGAATTAAACGTTCACAAGGTTAGTTCTGCTCAAAGAAATATACTAAGTGTCATTCTACTGCTAGTGTATTTCATTCTAGTGCTAGTGTTAGAGATTCTGCTGTAGCAAGGATTCTACTGCTAGTACATCAGATACTGTTGTTGAAGAGATAAGTGTCGCGTATTCTACTGCTGGATGGATAAGTATACAAAGATATTTTGTGTATAAAAGTCAAAGATATACGGTAGATAATATCATTGATAGATGTTCAGTAAACAAGTTGTGTACACAGATACAAGTCGTATCTTAAGGACTGACACACTCAAGCAAGCAAGTAGTTCGACAAGACTTATCATTTATTGTAAAAGATCCCCTTTGTTGTATAAAAGGAAAGATCTTATCTTAGTTACAAGTGTGTTAAAAAATAGAGTGTCTAAGTGCTGAATTTGTAACTATTTGAATACTAAGAAAACATACATTTGTGTTGTTCATAATAGAAAATTGTTTTCTTTGTAATAGAGATTCAAGGTTTGTAACCCTAGTGATAGTGAAGATCACTCGTATTATTCTCAAATAATATTGAATCTTTTGGTGTTAACATTCATTGTTCATTATCAAATTCAACAACCACCACTGTTCCATTTCAAATAACCAATATCCTTCTAAGTGTGGTTAAGTAGATTCTGCATACTTAATCATATTCACTCAAAGTATCACATACACTCGTACAAAAGGACTAACATCCTCAATAGTATATCCCACATCCTCTCAATGATGATAAATCGGTTAATCAAATCGATATCATAGATATTGCTTCTGAGGAGTATGTTCAAGAAGTTCTTGGATTTTCAAAAAATTCTCCGAGTGGCAGTCTCACTCCGACTTCTAAACCTATCCTTTCCGACTCTTCTCCTTCCTTCACTCCGTTTGAGGGAAGTGATTTTCTCTTGGAAGAGGTCGATGCTTTTCTTGCTTCTGATGTTCAATTTCACCGGAAATTGATGTTATCTACTTTGATCCGGAGGGAGACATTCTTCTCCTTGAGAAGTTACTCAATGATGATCCATCACCTTCTCTCCCTCCGAAGGAAATTAAGATTGAAGAAATAAAAGAACTTAAGTTCTCTAATCCTCTGGAGCTCGAGCTCAAGGATTTACCTCCTCATCTCGAATATGCATTTTTAAAAGAAACCGATAAATTTCCCATCATTATTTATTGCAAAAAATTTGAAAGATGAGGAGAAGATCAACTTTTAGAAGTGCTTAAGAATCATAAGAGTGCCATCACTTGGAAAATTTCTGAATTTAAAGGTATTGACCCTCATTTTTGTACTCATAAGATTTTAATGGAAGATGATTTCAAACCCGCGGTGCAACAACAAAGAAGGGTAAACCCAAAAATTCATAAGGTTATCAAAAAGGATATTCTCAAGAAAGGGGGTATGACTGTAATACCTGAAATTCAGATAACCTGTAAAATTACCAAATTGCCCCTGAAATCATAAAACATAATAAAAAAAATCACTTATAAATTCTAAAACGATTCCAAACTTCTGAAAACGAACTATATATGAAACGAATTAATTTCGGGGACAACATTATATCATTTCTGAATGTCCAAAATTTTAATTCACATGTACATATTATTTAGGATCCGAATTACATTTATTTAAATTAATTATGTTTTGTAAAATAATTATAATTAAGAAAACTATCAAAAATAAATTAGAAAAATATTACAAAAATACAATTCTAATTTGTGTGGTATTCTAAAACCGAAAATCTGATCCCATGCCCCCTCCTAGTCGGTTTGTTATTTATAAATACAAACCATATCAAATTATAAAAACCCTAATTGCCGAAACCCTAATTATCGACAAAACAAAAATTCCCCACTCCTTCATTCGACTTTCTGGGCAAGTTGTGGTATTTTTTTGGAGTTCATCAAGGTGTAATCTAGCTAGGAAAAATAAGAGTTGGATTGTAGGAAGCTTCATTCGATCGTGGTTCTTCTTCTTGGTCGATTATTCAATCCGAGAGGTATAAATTTCATAAAACCCTTTCACTCGTTTAATCCTTCATGTAGTATTTTTCTTATGTTATTTAGGTCCTATATGTTCCAAATAAAATGTATAAACAGATCCATGCAAGCTATATTGATCGTAAAAATTTTAGAGAGCAAAAACATACGTAATATTCAAACTAAGCTATACAAATTTTCTGGGTTTTGTACCTATTTTATTTAAACTCTATATGAAGCATATGACCTGGGAAAAATAATAGTTCGGGTTATAAGGGCTCTAGAATTGTCATGGTTAATTTAGGTTATATTCGGGTTAAAGAAAAACAAAAGAAAATAAAAGAAAAACCTAATAACGATTAGGGTTAGGGATTTTTATGTTTAAATCTGGTTGATTAATGCATGTAATGATGGTGTAATGATTGCTTGATGATTGGGTAGGCTAGGGTTTGGTTTCGGTAATTTAAAAGTGTATGCGATTAGGTTTTTAAAAATTGGAAGGGTGTGTTTTGTCATTCCTAAAACTTAAAGGGTATTTTTATAATGTTAGTTAGGTCTGTACAAATGTGTGAAAAATATAGTATGAGGGTGTCTTGTGTCAATTTTGTAATTTAAAGGTTTAATTGGTAATTATATAATTATTTATATTCGGTTTATAAATTAATTAAAATAGAGGGACTAAAAGTGTAAATTCTGGAAACTTGAGGTGGATTCGTATAATATTTTATATAAAGGGTTTAATGTGCATTTTTGGATATTTAAAGGCTTAATGTGTAATTATGAATAATTTGTAATTCGAGTTTGTAAACTTTAATAATTAAAGGACTTGTTTTGTAAATTATGAAACTTGGAGGGTATTTCGTACCATATCTTAAATTGAAGGGTAATTCTGTATTTTTGATAAATTAAGGGCTTGATGTGTTAATATAGATATGGTAAGGGTTAAATTACGAATTAAGTAAATATAGGGTTTATTTGTAATTAATGAAACTAGAGGGGTGTAACTTGTAAATTGTGAAACTTAAGGGATTAAAGTGTCATTCTGAATAACATGGGTATTAAATCAGTAACTTAAGGTATTTTCATGATTTGACCTTTGAGTTTGGTGAATTTACAATTAAAACCCTAAACTATGAAAACTTGTCATAAATAACCCTGAACTTTTGTAACTTGTTAAAATATACCTAAATCCCATAATAAGGCTTGATTAAAGACTTAACCTAAATTGGTGATATTATAATCTTGCTAATTTGGGAAACCTGCTAAATAAGGAAGGTTACTTAAGATGGAAAGATAACTAAAAATCACTTGTCATTCTGTCTTCTACTCCCTTAGGTTCGAGGAAGGAGTCATTTGATCCTTGTCATTTGCTATCCTTGTGTTCTGCTAATAAGGTACATATATTCTGCCCTTCTTAGTAAGGTGCCTTCGTTTTCTTTTGATTCGTTGATATTGATTTCGTTAGGATTTCCCTAAGCCATTACTATGTTCCCTTGTATTGTGAACCCTAGAGTTGAACCTTGTCTTGAATCTTGTCTTGAACCCTGCTGTGAACTCTGATAGGAGCTTTGACTTGAACCCAAATATGTTGGACATTGTAAAGGGGATAAGAAAATCTTTTGATTAATTATGGAAATGTTTTAAGAAAACTATTATCAAAACTGTCTCTATGAGAAACTGTTTTGCAAAAGACCATTTTTATGAAGACCAATTTGTAAGGTTATTTTTATAAGAAAACGTTTTAAAGGATTTTGAATCTTTGTCATTTATTTCTGAAATATCTTGACGAGAACCCTTTGCCATGAACCATTGATATTTGGACTTAGACTATTTGGACCTTTGCTGTGATATAGACCTTTGACTTTGACCTTCCAGTTTGATACCCGAGCCAAGTTCGTTGCCTAGCCATGAAGGTAACATGGCCGTGTCATTGATGCACCAATGGCATGACTCCAGTGTGTTCGAGTGATGTTACACACCGTCCCCATTATTGTTTGTAACGTGCACATTATATTTATTATAGCTTATATTATTGTTTGGGGGGCGTATGGGTTGCAATCCTAGGTTAGTGTTTGTATTAATGGATATTATGATACATTGTTCGGTGATTGATGTTGTGTGCAATACACGTCTCTCACAAAGTTTTGGGAACTGATCATTCCAAATTGATACATGAGGTCACTCCTCATATTATCTGGTTACTTGAGAGGCATCCCCTCTAGATTGCTACAGGGTTACTATAATTGATTTGTTTGGGCTCGTGGAGGATTACTGATCCTTTTTAATTCCGTTTTCTTTTCCTTTCAGTCTTATTCATATTCTTGCTTATGACTTATATATTCCAATGCACTAAACTATACATGTTCATTTTCTCTTGCTTTCATTTTCGTTTCTATATATCTGTTCACTGGGCTTTTTAAGCTCAGCCGTGTTTCTTTTCCCGCGGCAGGTTGTAGTTGGAAGCTGGGTGAGTAAAGAGACTTTTGGACTTAGAAGACCTGGATAGTTATTCTGAAGTAGAGACTTTTAGAAGAAAATTGTAATTGCAGACATAGTATTTAGCTTTTGGTTTGCTGTTAGCCTTGTATTTCAATATTTCAATTGTAACCTTTGAGAACTCATGTATTACTAATGAATGTATGCTTTGTTTTGATCTGATGTGGAACCATGAACGTGATACTTCTACCCTTGTCGGGTTGGGGTGTTACAATTATGGTATCAGAGCACAGGCTGCGATTCGTAATACATTTACCCTTGACCAGTGTAAGTTAGGACCACTAAGTTTTCTCCCTGTAGGCGCTCGTAGGACAACCTTTGGAAAATTGCTTTAAGATTTTCCCCATAGGAACGTAAGTTTTGACCGTTGAGGATTGGGGTAGACATTAGAATTCTGTTTTGTCTTTCCATTCGTGCTTATTCTACATATTTCATTAATCATTTTCAAAATTGTTCAGACGCATGGCACCTCCAGCACGCACCAAGTATCGTTGGGCAACTGTCTTCGCTACTGGCCGAAAAAAGATTGGTAAGTTGAGAAGGACTCACAGGAGGATTTCGATCCCTGCTAGTATGTGGCCATGCCGGATTGAGGAAAGGATGACCGTGGTAAATATAAGTGGAAAAGAGATACATCTGCATGAGACGGAGGTAACCGATGGAAACGGCTTCGTGACTAGGTACCCAGGAAGGTGTCCCAAGTTCATAGAAGAAGGAGGAGTAGTGCGGGCTGAGCCTCACAATTTGTATGGATTTGTGGATGACGTAGGAGATGAAGGAAGGAACTCTGAGGATGGTTTTGCGAGACGACCACTTCCACAGCCTGAGGGGAACCGAAACGAATGGCTTAGCGAAGAAGATGAAGTGGAATCAGATTTGGAGTCCACCGCGAGTAACGCGATCTAGGCATAGAGATAGAGCTCGAGTCATGTGTGTTATTATTGTTTAGAATTTTGTCTTAGGTTTCTTTTGGCATTAATATTGTACAGATTTTGTTGGATTATAGGGTTTTCCCGAGTATTTAATAATAAGGCTTGAGAAATTTATGGAATAATTCATGTGTGATATGTGTGTATCATGATTCTCAACCTTTTAGGTCTGTCAAGCTCATCTCGGCTATGAAAGCCAGAACTTTGATTTCCCATGGTTGCCTTGGTTTCTGGCATCCATTAAAGATACCCCTTTAGAAGTCCCTAGCATTGAAGTCGTTCTAGAATCCATTCCATGCACCAATGAATGAACCTCATTTTGAGAGTTATTGGGCAACCTGAGTTTTCTGAACATAATTCCTGATTGGACCACCAAACTTTCCACCGGAGCGTGAAGTAGGATTTGATAGAGATTGTTCTAGTCACCAAGCGAAGATGTCTTCCAGATGTGTCCGGGATCATATAAACTGATTTAAGGAACCGGGAAGAGCAGTAACCGAAGACCAGAAAGTGAGTCTACCTAAGTGTACATTCTGGGCGTGTTTTAGTTTCGTTCACGATAAAGAAGGGTGGTGACTGGAGATAGCTGAACCGTATTACTGTTAGGAGCCAATATTTATCCCCCCTGAAACGACTACGTGTTTGTTTAATTTAGAGTGCGAAGTTTCCTCCTGATGAATTAATTTTATTCTTAGAATCGCCTTCTGTATTCGTAAACGACTGCTATGATGATTAGGGACGCTAATAGTATTAGCTAAAGCTCTTACTGTTTGGCGAATTTGATAAATAATGTTTTCTCGTGAGTACTTGGGCAAATGGTCATTGTATGGCTAAATAGTACATTCGGAGACGAGGAAGAGCATGAAAATCATCTTTGCACTTGGATAGGAGAAGTCGTCAATCATTTATGCATACTGAGAGATTGATAATTGTTGAGACAACGATGTCCTTATTTGAGGATACCTCCTTAAATTCCGCAAGTTTTGACAACTATCACCAATTGGTCAAGACCGATAGCAGAACGGAGAACTGAAATCTTTTGAACCTTGCATAAGAACTCTGGAAGATGTTTGCAACTTATGATATCATTGAAGAAAATTAGTGAGCTGATAGAAACAGCTTAGTTGAGAATGGAGTTTTGGAAAAGCTAAATTAAAAATTAGCTGCCATACCTTCAGGCGGAATAATTTTAAGATAAATCAGAAAGAGACTCGGTGATACTCCCTTGCCGCACAGGAAGTTTTCAGATGCATCAAAGACAGCTAGAAACATATTAGAAGAATTATTTCCCTGCCTTACCTGGAGTTGACAACAACGACGGTTACCCTGAAGAGTGAAAACATTCCTTACAAGGTAGAAGTGTTGGCGATGCAGAGGAAGAAGTTTAGTCAAGAGGGCGAACCTGGAGCTGATAAAGATATGCAGTCTAATTTTCCTATTCATCTTGGTTGTACTAAGATGAATTGAGAGCGGAAACAGGCTGGATGATAGAGAAATTCAAAGATCGTGCCAGAAATCCACATTACTCCATCAATTTCAAGAAGAACTGTGGGAGGCTCGATGAACCAGACACAAGTTCTCGATTTTGGTTTCACTTTCCGATTGATGGACAGAAGAAGACAGATTAATTGGACTTGAGGAGATAGGATGTATTAGATGGACGGAGTTTAGAAACTGACCTTTTAAGTTTGGAAGAATTGATTCTGTGAAGACCGAAGTTATTGACGACTAACTTTCATTTCCGTAGACCCTCTTAAGTTTCGTTATATAGTAATAAGATCCTTTAATGATTTAAGTTCCTAGAAGCATTTCTGTTCGTGTTCATTTTCTTCGTATGTTCGGTGATGGTCTTGTTTTGAGAGATTTTGACAAATTGTGGAAGATGTGATGCTAGTGACGGCGTGCCTCATTTTGCTAGGCAATCTGAGATTTGGATAACCTTGCGAGTAGTTTTGTTTTTTTTCCCTTGATTAGGGCATTCCAATTATGTTGACCTCGAGACTGTAGAAGTACTAGGTGGATTAAGATAGGTGGTTTTGATTTCGACTTGAGATAAAGTATGACCATCATAAGGGCATATTTATATGATGCCAGTATTATAACGTCTGGCCAACGTGAATACTTACATCATATAACGTGCACTTGTTGTAGGCATAGGATATCTTGGGGAGTACCTAAGAAGTTTAGGATTTGAATCTCCGTTGGATTATCCGTGATTAGTGAGACTTTAGGTTCATTCTACCTATGCGTATACTCTACTTTCGTTCGTTAAATATCTGGAGTTCGGATTCTCGTTTTCATTCTGTTAACCACAGTTATAAATCTTGAATTCTTGAAAAGCTCTTTTCGGTTGGCACAATCAATTTGACTTGAACTCTTGTTCGTATCCCATAGGAGATCCTGAAGATTTACCTATCGTCCATTTTATGATGCATGAACTTTTTTAAATCAAATCAAATTATTCGTCTCCTTCCGAGGAATTTGAAACCACCTCGTGGTGATCTGTGTCATGAGAAATAAAGTTATTTCCGCTCGTAAAGATTCTTTGGAAGAATCACCCAGAGCGTGAGGCTACCTGGGAGACCGAGGAATCAATACGAGTTAGTCTTCCACATTTCGTATTTTAATCCGGTATGTCTTTGTTCGTCTTCCGTTCTATTTCATTTCCGTTTCTTGCAAATTTTGTGGACGAAATTTTTTTTTTAGAGGGGAAGAAGTTGTAATACCTGAAATTCAGATAACCTATAAAATTACCAAATTGCCCCTGAAATCATAAAACATAATAAAAAAAATCACTTATAAAATTCTGAAACGATTACAAACTTCTGAAAACGAACTATATATGAAACGAATTAATTTCGGGGACAACATTATATCATTTCTGAATGTCCAAAATTTTAATTCACATGTACATATTATTTAGGATACGAATTACATTTATTTAAATTAATTATGTTTTGTAAAATAATTATAATTAAGAAAAGTATCAAAAATAAATTAGGAAAATATTACAAAAATACAATTCTAATTTGTGTGGGATTCTAAAACCGAAAATCTGATCCCATGCCCCCTCCTAGTCGGTTTGTTATTTATAAATACAAACCATATCAAATTATAAAAACCCTAATTGCCGAAACCCTAACTATCGACAAAACAAAAATTCCCCACTCCTTCATTCGACTTTCTGGGCAAGCTGTGGTATTTTTCTGGAGTTCATCAAGGTGTAATCTAGCTAGGAAAAATAAGAGTTGGATTTTAGGAAGCTTCATTCGATCGTGGTTCTTCTTCTTGGTCGATTATTCAATCCGAGAGGTATAAATTCCATATAACCCTTTCACTCGTTCGATCCTTCATGTAGTATTTTTATTATGTTCTTTAGGTCCTATATGTTCCAAATAAAATGTATAAACAGATCCATGCAAGCTATATTGATCGTAAAAATTTTAGAGAGCTAAAACATACGTAATATTCAAACTAAGCTATACGAATTTTATGGGTGTTGTACCTATTTTATTTAAACTCTATATGAAGCATATGACCTGGGAAAAATAATAGTTCGAATTATAAGGGCTCTAGAATTGTCATGGTTAATTTAGGTTATATTCGGGTTAAAGAAAAATAAAAGAAAATAAAAGAAAACACTAATAACGATTAGGGTTAGGGGTTTTTATGTTTAAATCTGGTTGATTAATGCATTTAATGATGGTGTAATGATTGCCTGATGATTGGGTAGGCTAGGGTTTGGTTTCGGTAATTTAAAAGTGTATGCGATTAGGTTTTTAAAAATTGGAAGGGTGTGTTTTGTCATTCCTAAAACTTAAAGGGTATTTTTATAATGTTAGTTAGGTCTGTACAAATGTGTGAAAAATATAGTATGAGGGTGTCTTGTGTCAATTTTGTAATTTAAAGATTTAATTGGTAATTATATAATTATTTATATTCGGTTTATAAATTAATTAAAATAGAGGGACTAAAAGTGTAAATTTTGGAAACTTGAGGTGGATTCGTATAATATTTTATATAAAGGGTTTAATGTGCATTTTTGGATATTTAAAGGCTTAATGTGTAATTATGAATAATTTGTAATTCGAGTTTGTAAACTTTAATAATTAAAGGACTTGTTTTGTAAATTATGAAACTTGGAGGGTATTTCGTACCATATCTTAAATTGAAGGGTAATTCTGTATTTTTGATAAATTAAGGGCTTGATGTGTTAATATAGATATGGTAAGGGTTAAATTATGAATTAAGTAAATATAGGGTTTATTTGTAATTAATGAAACTAGAGGGGTGTAACTTGTAAATTGTGAAACTTAAGGGATTAAAGTGTCATTCTGAATAACATGGGTATTAAATCAATAACTTAAGGTATTTTCATGATTTGACCTTTGAGTTTGGTGAATTTACAATTAAAACCCTAAACTATGAAAACTTGTCATAAATAACCCTAAACTTTTGTAACTTGTTAAAATATACCTAAATCCCATAATAAGGCTTGATTAAAGACTTAACCTAAATTGGTGATATTATAATCTTGCTAATTTGGGAAACCTGCTAAATAAGGAAGGTTACTTAAGATGGATAGATAACTAAAAATCACTCGTCATTCTGTCTTCTACTCCCTTAGGTTCGAGGAAGGAGTCATTTGATCCTTGTCATTTGCTATCCTTGTGTTCTGCTAATAAGGTACATATATTCTGCCCTTCTTAGTAAGGTGCCTTCGTTTTCTTTTGATTCGTTGATATTGATTTCGTTAGGATTTCCCTAAGCCATTACTATGTTCCTTGTATTGTGAACCCTAGAGTTGAACACTGTCTTGAATCTTGTCTTGAACCCTGCTGTGAACTCTGATAGGAGCTTTGACTTGAACCCAAATATGTTGGACATTGTAAAGGGGATAAGAAAATCTTTTGATTAATTATGGAAATGTTTTAAGAAAACTATTATCAAAACTGTCTCTATGAGAAACTGTTTTGCAAAAGACCATTTTTATGAAGACCAATTTGTAAGGTTATTTTTATAAGAAAACGTTTTAAAGGATTTTGAATCTTTGTCATTTATTTCTGAAATATCTTGACGAGAACCCTTTGCCATGAACCATTGATATTTGGACTTAGACTATTTAGACCTTTGCTGTGATATAGACCTTTGACTTTGACCTTCCAGTTTGATACCCGAGCCAAGTTCGTTGCCTAGCCATGAAGGTAACATGGCCGTGTCATTGATGCACCAATGGCATGACTCCAGTGTGTTCGAGTGATGTTACACACCGTCCCCATTATTGTTTGTAACGTGCACATTATATTTATTATAGCTTATATTATTGTTTGGGGGGCGAATGGGTTGCAATCCTAGGTTAGTGTTTGTATTAATGGATATTATGATACATTGGTCGGTGATTGATGTTGTGTGCAATACTCATCCTTCACGAAGTTTTGGGAACTGATCATTCCAAATTGATACATGAGGTCACCCCTCATATTATCTGGTTACTTGAGAGGCATCCCCTCTAGATTGCTACAGGGTTACTATATTTGATTTGTTTGGGCTCGTGGAGGATTACTGATCCTTTTTAATTCCGTTTTCTTTTCCTTTCAGTCTTATTCATATTCTTGCTTATGACTTATAATTCCAATGCACTAAACTATACATGTTCATTTTCTCTTGCTTTCGTTTTCGTTTCTATATATCTGTTCACTGGGCTTTTTAAGCTCAGCCGCGTTTCTTTTCCCGCGGCAGGTTGTAGTTGGAAGCTGGGTGAGTAAAGAGACTTTTGGACTTAGAAGACCTGGATAGTTATTCTGAAGTAGAGACTCTTAGAAGAAATTGCAATTGCAGACGTAGTATTTAGCTTTTGGTTTGCTGTTAGCCTTGTATTTCAATATTTCAATTGTAACCTTTGAGAACTCATGTATTACTAATGAATGTATGCTTTGTTTTGATCTGATGTGGAACCATGAACGTGATACTTCTACCCTTGTCGGGTTGGGGTGTTACAATGACCGTCGTCACCAATGAAGATAATGAGTTGATTCCCATACGTCTTGTCACCGGATAGAGAGTGTATATTGATTATCGTAAGCTTAATGATGCGACTCGTAAAGATCATTTTCCGCTCCCTTTTATGGATCAAATGCTCGAACGTTTAGCGGGAAATGAGTATTATTGTTTTCTTGATGGTTTTTACGGATATTTTCAAATCCTAATTGACAAACAAGACCAAGAAAATACCACCTTCACTTGCCTGATGGTACGTTTGCCTATCGACGTATGCCCTTCGGCTTATGCAATGCTCCAGATACATTCCAAAGGTGCATGATGACCAATTTTCATGATATGATCGAGAAAACAATGGAAGTTTTAATGGATGATTTTTCGATTTATGGAAATTCTTTTACGTCTTGCCTCTCCCATTTAGACAAAATGCTAAAACGGTGTGAAGACACCAATCTTGTTCTAAATTGGGAGAAGTGCCACTTCATGGTTAAAGAGGGCATCGTCCTCGGCCATAAGATTTCCAACGCCGGGATTGAGTTCGATCGAGCTAAATTCGATGTTATTACTAAGCTACCTCATCCCACCACCGTCAAAGGAATTCGATGTTTCCTTGGTCATGCCGGCTATTACCGTCAATTTATTCAAGATTTTTCTAAAATCGCCCGGCCACTGACCCACTTTCTTGAAAAAGATACTCAGTTTTTCTTCTCTAAAGAATGCATCGAAGCATTTGAAATACTTAAGAAGAAATTAACGGAAGCACCAATTTTAGTTGCCCCCGATTGGGACTTGCCCTTTGAACTTATGTGTGATGCTAGTGATTTTGCTATCGGGGCTGTCCTGGGGCAACGTAAGACCAAATATTTTCAGCCGATACACTATGTGAGTAAGACGATGACCGAAGCCCAATCTCATTATACCACTACTGAAAATGTAATACCCCGTAATTTTTCAGACGTATTTTTTTTATACGAGATTATCCCTGTTTTTGATATACTAACTTTTCTGAACTCAATTGGTTTAAAAACGTGAAGTTATCTCGCAAAACATGGAATTTGTACACAACGCGTATTGGCACAACCGACGATTTGATTTGATTATTTTATTATTTGTGAGAAACGAGGCGTATGAATAGTCATTTTATTGGAAAAATTATTCTGAGCGCAATGGTGAAATTCTCGTGTCTTGAATCCGTGGTTTACTAGCCTAAATGAGCCCCGAGTCTCAATTCGAGAAAAATAATAGAAATTACAGAATTGATCCCTGGACTAAAGTTCCATCGCAGCCCCTAGACTTTAGAATGTTGGCATTTTTGGTCCCTAGGGTATTCATAACATTTGGCTTGCCTATATAAGGCTTATTATAACATTTCTAGGGTTTTATTACCCTCTCATTCCGGCAGCCCCCCCTCCTGTTCCGGCCAACATCCGACGACCACCCCCGGCCAACCTCTGCCGCCGTTAACCACCGACGCAGCCACCATCACACCTAATCATCTCCTTTTTCTTCTCTATACATCCGACCAACCACCGCCGCTATTTTTGGTTGTTTTCGTTGGTAGATCAAGGTAAAGTTAGATCGAGAAGAATAACGGGTGAGAACACTGATTCACCACCTCGTGTGAATCGGTGTGGGATTAAAAACGTATGGAAATGAGTTTTAATAATAAAAACATAAGTAAGTTTTGTGGTATCTCGTCTTGGTGTCGCGTTATCTTTTCTTGGGATGCGCACTGAGGGCTTAGGCTCTCGTACGAGCCGTTTTGGTCAAGTCTTGGGATTACTTGAGCTTATTAATAAGCTCAGTAGTTTATTTTGGGCTGTGATAGTCGTAGTCTAAGGGTTTCGATAACTTTTGGTTTTTGGATTTGTTTTTGTTGTGATTGATGTGAACCGAGATACTGGGGTCTATTTGGTTCGATTTTGACTCCGTAGTTCGAAGCCGAGACCTCGAAGGTCTCGGCGTGGTAAGTTTATCATTATTGTTGTTATTTTTCTTGGAAATTGTGGTCTTGTCGTGATGATGGTCTAGGTTTAATAAGATTTTTGGTCCGTTTGGTTTACCTTTGTTGCGGCATAGATTCACAGCCGAGACCTTGTGGTCTCGACGAGGTAAGATCAAGTTGGTTCGATTGGTTATGGTATTATTGTGGTTGTTGCAACTTGATTGTGACTTGGAAACTCGAGCCGTAGGATTAGTGGTGGCAGAGTGGTTCTATTTGTGAGGTTATAGCTCGAACTTGGTTAATATTGTGATGTTACGGCCTCGTCGTGATTAACCGAGAACTTGTGGTCTCGGTGTGGCCACGATAGCCTAAATATGGACTATTGATACTTATATATGGACTTGTTGACTAATTGACCCGAGGGTATATATGGTTGTTGGGATCGAGTTTAAAATTTTTTAACCCGAGGATAAAATGTTGACCCGTAAGAGAAAAGTGGACCGTGACTCAAAATGTGAAACGACCCGTGTGACTTAATATTATACGCGGACTTGAGTTGGAAAAAGAAAAAGAAAGAAAATAAAAATCTTAAGTTAATTTTGTTGAGTAATTGTTATTGAATATAATTAATAACAAAATAATTTAACAAAATAAATTATGTATTGACTTTTTGATAAAACGAGACACACGATGGGTCGTTGGACTTTTCGAGACACATTACCCGTAGGATACCATATTTGGATCTATTGGATTACTTGTTGGAGCAGTTATTTGTTTGGTTGTTGATTGGTAGTCGGTAAACTTTGGGATTTTTGCAACACCGAACTTGATATATAAAACATGTATGTTTTATGAAACTTAATAGGATTATAACCGACGACTACCAATCCTTTCAACTACTTGGTGTGTTTGTTATGTGTGATCTTTGCGAGTCATTTTCCGTTTTGGTCACTTTTTTTTCGCTTGTGTACACTTGAGTCAACGTTGTTTCACCACTACACCAACGATGATACCAAACGCTAATAAACGGATATAACGAGAATGTTTTGGAAGTGGAATTGGAATAATATTTGGGAATGGGAATAGTTAACTTTTGGAAACTTTTGCGCTCATTAGGATATACGTTAAGATGAGTTTTATATTATTAGGTTGTGTCGATTCCGTTGTGTCGTGTGTCTTAGATTCCGTTGTGCTTGTACCTCCGTGTACCATTATGCCTGTATACCCTGGAAACGCCGTGCCGTATGTCTTGAGATGGTTGTATCTTGCTTCGCGATGCCAGTCGTGATTTTTGCATTGGTGTGGCCAAGGTGAGTTCTCGTAGCCCCATTTTTTTAATATGTTTTACTTGGGGTGGAAATGGTACTCAATGCTTTTCAAACATTTTATGCTGTGATCTACAGTTTTATATGATTTTGGACAAATATGTGTGATGATGTGATTATATGCTGTGACATGTTTGTTTTGTGAGTACATGACTGCACCACTTTTAACTCTCTACTGAGAGCCCACAAGTTGATAGGTTCAGTTGATGCACCTGTTAACTATCTTTGAGAGCCCACATGTTGATAGATCTATCGGGGTTACTCCCCACGTGATATTGGTTATGAGTATGATGAACACAATAGGTTCAGTTGGCGCGTCACTATATGAGTGTAGTATCTGTATGATTGATTATGGCTCGAGGTGTTTTGAATTATGATATTGTTTGCGGATAGGTTTTTGTACTGTGATTTAGGCAGTGTGAGCCTACGTTGAATTTGACTTGTTTGTGAAAGATGTTTTGAACTCGGAACCTTGTGGTTCAACCATATTGTTTCAAACTAAAACCTATGAACTCGCCAACCTCGTGTTGACACTTTTAGCATGTATTTTCGGGTTAAGGCGAAAGCTTATTTCTGGAGGTACTTGGTAAGGGGCACGGTCATAGACGTCTGATATATATGTTGGGACCGCTTTATTTATTTATGGGCCTATTTCCGCACTACTTTCGAATAATGTAAATTTAACACTTTTTGGTTAATGAATTTTCTTCTAAACGGTTGAGGTAAAATCGTTCTTTGTACCTTGTGTTGTGATACCAATTGAGTAGCACCCCAGTGACATGTATGTTTCTGCTAGACCCGATTTTTGGGGTGTGACAGATTGGCATCAGAGCCTAGGTTATAGAGAACTGGGTATATTTTCTAAAACTTGGACTATAACCACTTTTATGAAAACTTAACCCTATGACCGTCACGTGCCTGCCTGCCAAGCTGATGCCTCGTGTATGATTTTGTTTGAGGATAATAATTGATGAGACGAGTAATGGTATATTAGATAAGATGTTCATGGTATATTTGACAAGTTGTTTGATGAGACGCTTGAATATATATTTATTGAGATGTGTGCCTGACTGTTGGATATTGTATATCCGCCTGTTTTAGCTGTTCACTATAAGCATTTCCATATGCTTATGCACGCACCGTACCTTTCATGGAGTTATGCTATTTCCTTGCGTAATCTCACTATGGAATGTCGAGTTTGTACACTTGTTGTGGTTTTGGGAATGATTTTGGATATAACGGACATACTACTAGTATAATTAGGCTGAGTATTTCAAAATTCATTGAACCTCGGGTGAATATAGACTGATCACCTATATTCAACCAGGGACAGTGGGACATAGCCTGATCACCTATGTCCGACTCAGAGGTGAATTTTGCAATACTAGGAGTAGTTATAATGGAATTATGTTCGGTTTGGTTTTGATTTTGGAAATGGTATAGTTTTGCGTGTGTACATGGACAGGGAATATTACTTCCACACACACAACACACTGGCATCACAACACCGCATGAACCGTAATGCCCTTGGCACCGCTATACGTCTCCATTATATGGAAATCCTGTTTGTCGCCGTCTGGCCGTAGTTTGCATCGGGTTGGGTTAGACCCGATTGGCACTGTTTGAATCCGAGTTACTTATTTGTAACCCCTTAAGAGCGTAATAAGCCGTCTGAGCTTATTGGAGTTTTTGGATTTGATTTTGGCTATGTTTGGATTTGATTTTCGCTACGTTTGGATTTGAGTTTGGCTATGTTTGGATTTGATATTGGCTATGTTTGGGTTGGTTTTGATCCTTATTGAATTCGGATTGTTTGATTTTGTGATTTTGGACGTCATCCTGGAATTGGATTTGTTATTCGGCCTTTTTTTGTTGTGGCCTTGTTACAGTCACCTCTACCTTAAGCCTTGTGCTCAATCGATGTTGTTCAATCAACATTGTTCAATCAATGTTGTACCTTCCTCTTTAAGTACTATGTACATTACTGATTCAACCGACTGATTGCTAGTAGCAATCAACATCTTCCCTCAGAATTGTACTCTGAACTCGCTAAACTCTCCATTTGGCAGAGAGTCCACGCCCAACAGAAATCTTAAGACCTTAAGGAGTAACTTGAACAGCGTTCCTTGGGACAATCACGTAATTCTCCTTTCATCCATCGGGAATACCAGTTATCTTTGCTAACCTCTTATAGGATAATAAACTGTTTTGCCATTAATTTACAAACTGCCTTTGATTTTTCTACTAACCATTTTGTGGTCATCCTACAAAATGTTTTTACTGCTATTTCACAGAAATCAAAATTTTGATCTTACTACCATCTTATAAATGGCGAACTGCTTTCCTATTACGATTTTATGAATCAAACTAAAAATCAAAATTTTGACCTCGCTACAATTTTATAAACGATGAAAATGTTTTCCAATTATCCTATAAGTTGCTTCACAAATCATTTGATAAATCATTTTGTAAGACGATTTGCTGTTTTGCTACTATATCAGAAGCTAGACATCAAGAGATAATCCTGTACCTCTACCTAAGTAATCGAGTGTGGTAATGGTTGGGATAGACACCTCCCGTTGGCCAAATTCTCTTATAACGATACATACGACTCCAGTATTTCAACGGCACCGTGTGAAGTCCTTTGAGGTAGATCGCCGAATTGTTAAGTAGAAGTTGGAGATACCCTTCATGAGACTACCGAGAAGATCGTTCAGATCAGAATCGAGCTGCAAGCTGCGCACGAATTGTCAGAAAAGTTATGCTGACAAATGACGTAAACCTCTTGAATTAAATCGCGAGGTCGCGTTTCCGTTTAAGGAGGTGAGACTGTTATACCCCGTTTTTTTCAAACGTATTTTTTTTATACGAGATTATCCCTGTTTTTCATATACGAACTTTTCTGAACTCAATTGGTTTAAAAACGTGAAGTTATTTCGCGAAACGTGGAATTTGTACACAACGCGTACTGGCACAACCGACGATTTGATTTGATTATTTTATTATTTGTGAGAAATGAGGCATATGAATAGTCATTTTCATTGAAAAAATTATTCTGAGCGCAATGGTTAAATTCTCGTGTCTTGAATCCGCGGTTTACTAGCCTAAATGAGCCCCGAGTCTCATTTCGTGAAAAATAATAGAAATTACAGAATTGGTCCCTTGACCGGATCTACACACACTCCTTGTGTTAGATGTGATACTAAGAATTATACGTAGTCTAGCACGCGGAATTTACTAGCTAGCACTTAGAAGACCTTATGTGTTTTGTATGATTTGAATAAAACAATGAATGAACATAAAATAATAACCTTCAACGATTCAATATTATTAGAATAATAATACGAGTGATCTCTTATCACTAGGGTTTACAACCTTGAATCTCTATATTATGTATTGTGTCGTATTGTGTATCTAAACCTTAACCTATGCAATCCTTTTATAGACTAAGGATTCCTTTACAAGATAACTATCAACTAATCTTATACGATATACACAATATCTTTTCCATATTTATCTACTTACACAAATCATAAACCGTACTAACTTCTTCACTTAGCAGTCTTAACTGCTCACGTCTTCAAAACTCTTCAGCAGTCTTAACTTCCATCTTCAACAGTCCTAACTGTTACCTCCAACAGTCTTAACTGCTTAAGCTTAATTTCCTAACAATCTTCCCCTAAACTTATGATTTCTATCTAAATCACTAAGTTTCTTCAAATTAAGCTTCTTCTTCTTAATGCTGAAAATTCTTTCAAACACCTATCAAGCAAATCTCTTAGATCTAGCTTTTACTTCTTGTGCAAGGTTGAATATCTTTGTCACTAGCATATCAGCCATCTCAGACTCTTCATTAGCTTCCAGTCTAACACATGCCATCATTGTCAAAACACCTGGTCTGAGTGGATAATCTTTTTCAACCAGCATATAGATCTCTATTCCATCCTTGGTAGACACTCTGTGTACTCCACACATTCCAAATAACTTCCAAGTGATGTCCTTGACTTGTGCTTGAAATCTCCATATCGACTCTCCACCATCTGGTTCATAAATTCTCTTCAATGGAACCCATAGTTCTTTATCTTTATCTTCAATAGGATCAATATCTCTTAATTTCTCTTTCACTAAGCTCCAAAGTTGATTTAGATCTTCTCTGTCAAATCCTTTGAGTAAATCTTCAAACAACTTATATCTTTCAGGAATATCTCCAAGTCTAATAATCTTCCATCCCTTCATTCTACCATCAGTAAACACTTCCCAGTCAATGATTGGATGTCTTACCTGCAAAGGTTTAATGTAAGAAGACTCTGGAATAATCATCATCATACTTCTGATCTTCTCATTAGTTAACCCTTCTTCATCAGACTTTTATTTCTTAGCAACTTCTGATTCCATAGATTCTGCTTCCCTCTTCTTACCTGTTTTGAAACTTCTTCTTGGAGAATTCAAAATAGCATAAGTTTCATAGAATTCTTTTTCAATTATAGCATAAGACTTTCCCTTGAAATCATTCATGGAGTAATTTGCTGAGTTCTTCAGATAATGCTTCATTGACTCAACAAGTTCCTTCTTTGTTGGCAACTTTTTCTTGTACCCTGACTTCTGTCTTTCTCTTATCCTATGAATCAGATCTTCCCATGTTGTAACTCCATTCTTCTTGAGTATGAATTCTTTAAGCTCCTCTGTCTTTTCTTCTTCATTCAACTCTTTATCTTTAAGAACCATTGAAGCTTGTGCTCTTACAATCACATCAGAATCCAAAAAATATTGTAACTGTTCATTGAACTCTTCTTGATTTACTTCATTCGATCTTTTTCTTTCCATGAATTCAGCTATATTACTTATATCATCAGCAGCCATTTTCCTTGCAAATTCTTCATCACGAGCAATCTGAGCTTGTTTAGCTTCCTTACCAGCCAAATCTTCTTCTACCAATTGCCTTGCAACTTCTGCATCATGATCTATCTGTTCTTGAGTTTTTGGTTTCAACCTTTTAAGCCTTTCAAGTTCTTGAGCAACAGCCACTTCTTCAGATGTCATAGGCTTCTTCCCTTTATCTGCTCTTCTCCTTTCATAAACTTGTTCAACAGAAGTTTCAACAGTTGGAACTGCTTGTTGCTCTGACTCAGCAGTTTGAACTGTTTCTTGCTCTGTCTCAGCAGTTTGAACTGCTTCTTCATTTGGAACTGCTTGATGTGTCTCAGCTGTTTCTTCTTGAACATAACCAGAACCTGAACCAATATCAAAACCTTCATCTTGTTCAGAACCTTCTTCATACCTCCCCTGAGATGCTGATCTATCCTTATCTTTACTAAATTTCCTCCCCTGTTTGGAAGAATTTTCATCATCCCCGTCTGAACCATCTGAATCATCATCAGAATCTTCATCCACTATCACTCTTGCCCTTTTCTTCTTCAACTGTTCTTCAAGTTGCTTCACCCTTTTTGTTAGCTTGGTATAGACTTTGGCAAAATTCGCCTTGTGAGCTTTGAATTCCTCCTTGGTTTTCTTTAGCTCCTTCTCCAAAGTGTCAACCTTGGCTACTAACTTGGTACATAAAGCCGTCAATTCAGTTTGTGAAGAGCTACCCTCATCACTTCTAGCTGTATTACCTGCTATGAGAGGTGAATCTTTGGGCAAGAATCTAGTCACAACCCTAGTTAGACTAGGTTTAGACCTTCTCCTATAAGTGATGGGTGGTTGTTGGGTTGTTTCAAATTCTTGAGTGGATGTGTGATGGGGATCAGTTGGAACTGCTGAACCTTCACCCAACTCAGTTTGAATCATTTGAGGAAACAATGGAACTGGTTCCCCTTCAAAAAGTCTACTAGCCATAGCCATATTTTGAAAAACCTTTGATTGTAGACTAGGCGTAGCAAAACTTTCAGTTGGTTTTGTAAGCAGGTATGTCTTTTTATTTAAAATTGTTTGAACAAACCTGGGATACATTAAAAACTTTGTTTTACTTTCAACATTTGATGCCATACCCTCAAAAATATATTTTGAAAAGTTAAAAACTCTGTTTGTAGACAAGCAAATGAGAGCAATAGCAATATTGCTACTAAACTGCTCCCAAGCAGTCTTTTTAGGACTTAAACAACAGAGAAGAGTATGTATCAAAAATCTCCATTGAGGTGAAAAACATCCTTTTTGAAAAAATCAATTTGTGTTCAGATGTATTATACCCCATTTTTGTAAGTTCTTCCCAAATTTCAGTATTTAGCATAGTGTGGATACCATCTGAGTCATTTAATTTAAGATGTATCCTAAGTATAGACTCGGTAACAACAAATTTAATGCCATCTACTTCAGTATGAATTTCTAAGTCTCCGTCATCACTTGTCAAGACAGATGAATTCTGCCAGAACTGTGTGATGTGCGAAACATAAAGAGTAGGAGAAACAGTTAGAGCATACCTTATGTGAGAGTGATTGAGAAAATCCACAATCTCATAAAATTTCGGCCCATCTCCTTGCTCTGTTTTCTCTAAAAACGCAACCTGGTTGTGACGCTGAACAAATTTCAAATCATCCATTCTTAATGATGAAAAATGAAATATTTTAGCAATACAATGATCTGGTAAATTAGAATTAAAGTTTATGCAGTCGCTTGGGGTTTATTGGTACTGTTTAGGGTTTTGCGAATTTTGCGTATGAGATAAATTATCTTTAGAAAGAGAATAAATGAATTTATGGTAAAAAGATAATTATCGTCTATAAAAATCCCTATAAGTATCTTAAGAATAACGGTTTTACCCCAACGGCTAGAAAATTAATTACTGACAGATTTTTACAACGGCTAGTTGAGCCGTCCTAACTTTGTACTAACCGTACCAACTGTTGCAAAAATTTTGTTGAGCCGTACGAATTTTTTGAAATAAAATTTTAAAATACCATGGCTCAAACATAGTTTTTAGCAAACTATCAGCTATCAACGGATTTGATATGTCTTTACCAATAGCCGTTTGCTTTGGACTAGCCAACTCTTCACATTTAGATATGGTGAGCTGATAACCATCAACGGATTTGATTAGTCTTTACCAGAAACCGTTTGCTCTGGACTAGTTGGTTCTTATGTGGATAAGACATGGTGAACCAATTACCATTTGTTGTATGCAAAGATCACATACTAATCTCCAGAACACCATTTAGTCCAAAACATCAAGCATTCATAATCCCTTGGTGTTTTCTCTCCAATCCTGCAATTGTTAGTCCAAAAACAAAGAAACAAGATACAAGCATATGACTAACAATGCATATAACAAGAAAAATTAATTTCCTTGTGGAACCCAAGCCAAAACAGACTTAGGCTTTCCTCTAGCATCAACATAATTCATTCTTTTCAAAACAGTCTTAGCACCATTGAGTTTAATTGGTCTCCACACCCAACATGCTGAAGCATTCACTCTATTACCCATGTTTCCCTTAGGAGTGTTTTTATTCACACCAGTACCGATTACCCTGCTAGCAGTTGGAACTGCTGGCTTGGCAGTTGTTACCTTAGGTTTCCAAACTTGATTTTTCACCACTGCTGTCTCATAAAAAGTTCTTTTACCAGTTTTGTATGATGGTTTAAAAACAGTTATTGGATTTTGAACTGGTGGCCTCGTGTGAATTTGTCCATAGGTCTGACAGTCTGAACTGCTGGTCTAGCAGTTTGAATTGCTTTAGGTCCAGACCTTAAAAGAACTGATCAGGGTATCATCTTGTCATTCCTAGGAAGAGTTTTAGGTCTCTCTAGACACATTCTTTTGTTTGAATACCCTCTAACATACTTATCACAAAAAGCTTCAAGATGGTCAAAGCTACCACAAGAGTAACAAGCTTTCCTATAGCAAACAAAATCCTTTCCTAATTGGTGGGATTTGAGGTCATTCCAATTCCTTTGGTTACCTCTTGGCTTGTTTGTGGTTCTATACATTTCTGCATACTTAACTGTTGGTCTAAAAGGTTTGGCATTTGATCTAGGCCTAACAGTCTCAGGTTTAACCATCTTTGGAACTTTTGGTTCCTCCACTTTAGCACTAACAGGCTTAACCACATCCTGATCATCCTCATCATCAGAAATCCATTCCTCAATGGTTGGAGCATCTGAGTCCTTAGGTGAGGACCTATCAGAAGACACCTTGTCCTCAGATAGTGATTTATCACTTGCACTTTCAAACACAGGTTTATCAACTACATTCTTCTTGGGTTGAGGACCATAGTTAAGCACAGGTAATTGAAATTCAGGGAGTCCTGTGTATTCTAAGTCTGCACCTTTGGGGGATGGAATTCCTCTATAGGGAGGTGGAACTGACTTATATCCTAGGCCTGACTTAGCTTTATTTTGGATCTGACTCTCAATTATCTTTTGAACACCTTTTGATGTGTATTCTATTGTGTCTACACTCATCTGAATGTTCTCCTTAGCTTTCTTAACCTGTTCTAGCTCATGTTTTAAAACAGTAATTTCATTCTTACTAAACATTAAGTCTCTCTTAACAATAATCATATCATCAGAAAACTTAGACTCATTGTTTTGATAATGAACAATTTTTTCTTCTAACACAGCTAAAGCTCTCTTATGATTTGCTAAGCTAAAAGAAGTTTCAACTAATTCTTTTCTCTGATTCTCATATCTTGTTTTAAGTGTTTCTAGATCTTTTAAAGCTTCACAAGATTTAGAACATTTTGAAACTTGTACCTCAGAATCTAAGAATGCCATGAGAGCAACCTCTGTAGATGCTTCTGCTTCCTCCTCTGCAATATAGCTCCAGTCAAATCCTAAGCCATCAATGGCAACCATGGCTTTTGAGCATGAATCAGTAACCTCCACAACTCTTGACTTGTTTCCATATGCTCTACTCTTTCCATCTTGTTGACTTGGCAATCTGCACTCCCTTGAGTATTGACCTTTCTTGTGGCAGTTGAAGCACTCAATCTTAGACTTGTCATACCCTGCAACATCATTACTGTTTATGACAATCTTCTTGCCAGTCTTCTTCAAGAATCTCCTAGCTCTCAAACTGAGAAGAGAGAGCTGCCACTTAATATCCATCTCTTCAATATCATCTTCATCAATCTCTTGAAGATCTGAATGAGTCAACATACTTCCATTGTGCTGAGTAGTCAAGAAAGAACAATAAGTATCATCATTCAAAAGTCCACTAGTACTGCTTGAGGTGCTAGCAGTACCAAGGTTTGCACTAGCAGTACCAACTGCTCCAACAACTTGCATTTCTTCATCTGGACTTGAGGAACTGGGAGTTGATACAAAGGCAAAATTCCCTGAGCTTGAGCTTGAGCTTGATCCAGCAGACTTCTTAATCTCATGTTCAACTATCTTGAAGTTGCTATATAGATCCATTAAGCTCATGGAATCTATATCAGGCTTGTTTTTCTATACTACCATATGCATAGCCCATTCAGCTGGTAGACTGCTCGGAAACTTAGAGTTGAGATCTTCCTGAGGCATCTCAATTCCTAAAACAGCCAATTGACTCACCAGTTTTTGAAGCCTATTGAACATATGATCCAACGACTCATTGCTTGTTGCAGTAAAGTTCTCAAACTGATGCTTGAGAAGAGTCTTCTGGGTTTTCTTGGTGGCTTCATTCCCACCATATCTTGCAACAATAGCTTCAAAAAGAGATTTAGCACACTTGAACTTACTAAAATTCAGCAACTGATCATTGGGAATAGTCATCAGAAGCAAACTTCTAGCCTTAACATCATTCTTGTACCTTGCCTTCTCTTCATTAGTGGTTGGCTTTGTCTGCACTGTACTCTCCAATTTACCATCAACAACAGTTGTTGTTGTGACAGGTGTAAAAGAGTTTCCATCTTAAATGATCTCCCACAGTTTATAGTCTTGCACTTGGAAAAACTGCTCAATACGAAGTCTCCACATGTCGAACTCATTAGGTTTAAGCATAGGAAGCTTAGCAGCAATGTTGGTTGTGGATGGTGTTGTTTCCATGTCCATCTTTGTTCTTCTCGGATCTTCTAAATCTATGTATCAGCAAACCTGTCTCTGATACCACTTGACCGGATCTACACACACTCCTTGTGTTAGATGTGATACTAAGAATTATACGTAGTCTAGCACGCGAAATTTACTAGCTAGCACTTAGAAGACCTTATGTGTTTTGTATGATTTGAATAAAACAATGAATGAACACAGAATAATAACCTTCAACGATTCAATATTATTAGAATAATAATACGAGTGATCTCTTATCACTAGGGTTTACAACCTTGAATCTCTATATTATGTATTGTGTCGTATTGTGTATCTAAACCTTAACCTAGGCAATCCTTTTATAGACTAAGGATTCCTTTACAAGATAACTATCAACTAATCTTATACGATATACACAATATCTTTTCCATATTTATCTACTTACACAAATCATAAACCGTACTAACTTCTTCACTTAGCAGTCTTAACTGCTCACGTCTTCAAAACTCTTCAGCAGTCTTAACTTCCATCTTCAACAGTCCTAACTGTTACCTCCAACAGTCTTAACTACTTAAGCTTAATTTCCTAACAGGTCCCTGGACTAAAGTTCCATCGCCGCCCCTAGACTTTAGAATGTTGGCATTTTTGGTCCCTAGGGTATTCATAACATTTGGCTTGCCTATATAAGGCTTATTATAACATTTCTAGGGTTTTATTACCCTCTCATTCCGGCAGCCCACCTGTTCCGGCAAACATTCGGTGACCACCCCCGGCCAACCTCTATCGCCGTTAGCCACCGACGCAGCCACCATCACACCTAATCATCTCCTTTTTCTTCTCTATACAATCGGCCACCCACCGCCACTATTTTTGTTTGTTTTCATTGGTAGATCAAGGTAAAGTTAGATCGAGAAGAATAACGGGTGAGAACACCGATTCACCACCTCGTGTGAATCGGTGTGGGATTAAAAACGCATGGAAATGAGTTTTAATAATAAAAACATAAGTGACACTTGTGGTATCATCGTCTTGGTGTCGCGTTATCTTTTCTTGGGATGCGTACTGAGGGCTTAGGCTCTCGTACGAGCCGTTTTGGTCAAGCCTTGGGATTACTCGAGCTTATTAATAAGCTCAATAGTTTATTTTGGGTTGTGATAGTCGTATTCTTAGGGTTTAGATAACTTTTGGTTTTTGGATTTGTTTTGGTTGTGATTGATGTGAACCGAGATACTGGGGTCTGTTTGGTTCGATTTCGACTCCGCGGTTCGAAGCCGAGACCTCAAGGGTCTCGGCTTCATAATTTTATCATTGTTGTTGTTATTGTTCTTGGTAATTGTGGTCTTGTCGTGATGATGGTCTAGGTTTAATAAGATTTTTGGTCTGTTTGGTTTGCCTTGCTTGCAGCATAGATTCATAGCCGAGAACTCGTGGTCTGAGCTAGGTAAGATCAAGTTGGTTCGATTGGTTATGGTATTATTGTGGTTGGTTCCGACTTGATTGTGACTTGGAAACTCGAGCCGTAGGATTAGTGGTGGCCGAGTGGTTCTATTTTTGAGGTTATAGCTCAAACTTGGTTAATATTGTGATGTTACGGCCTCGTCGTGGTTAGCCGAGAACTCATTGTCTCGGTGTGGCCACGATAGCCTAAATATGGACTATTGTTACTTATATATGGACTTGTTGACTTATTGACCCAAGGGTATATATGGTTGTTGGGATCGAGTTTAAAATTTGTTAACCCGAGGATAAAATGGTGACCCGTAAGAGAAAAGTGGACCGTGACTCAAAATGTGAAACGACCCGTGTGACTTAATATTATACGCGGACTTGAGTTGGAAAAAGAAAAAGAAAGAAAATAAAAATCTTAAGTTAATTTTGTTGAGTAATTGTTATTGAATATAATTAATAACAAAATAATTTAACAAAATAAACTATGTATTGACTTTTTGATAAAATGAGACACACGATCGGTCGTTGGACTTTTCGAAACACATTACCCGTAGGATACCATATTTGGATCTATTGGATTACTTTGTGGATCAGCTATTTGTTTGTTTGTTGATTGGTAGTCGGTAAACTTTTGGATTTTTGCAACACCGAACTTGATATATATATTGGATTTGGAACGTTCTACGAACGAATGAGTCATGGCAAGTTTTTGTTTAAATATATAAAACATGTATGTTCTATGAAACTTAATGGGATTATAACCGAGGACTACCAATCCTTTCAACAACTTGGTGTGTTTGTTATGTATGATCTTTGTGAGTCATTTTCCGTTTTGGTCACTTGTTTTTGGCATGTGTACACTTGATTCAACGTTGTTTCACCACTACACCAATGATGATATCGAACGCTAATAAACGGATATAACGAGAATGTTTTGGAAGTGGAATTGGAATAATATTTGGGAATGGGAATAGTTAACTTTTGGAAACTTTTGCGCTCATTGGGATACACGTTAAGACGAGTTTTATTTTATTAGGTTATACCGAGTCCGTTGTGTCGTGTTTCATAGATGTCGTTGTGCTTGTACCTCCGTGTACCGTCGTGCCGTATGTCTTGAGACGGTTGTATCTCGCTTCTCGATGCCAGTCGTGTCAGTCATGATTTTTTCATTGTTGTGGCTAAGGTAAGTTCTCGTAGCCCCATTTTTTTAATATGTTTTACTTGGGGTGGAAATGGTACTCAATGCTTTTCAAATGTTTAACGCTGTGATCTACTATTTTTCATGATTTTGGACATATATGTGTAATGATGCGATTATATGCTGTGACATGTTTGTTTTGTGAGTACATGACTGCGCCACTGTTAACTCTCTACTGAGAGCCCACAAGTTGATAGGTTCAGTTGATGCAACTGTTAACTCTCTTTGAGAGCCTACATGTTGATAGATCTATCGGGGTAGCTCCCTACGTGATATTGGTTATGAGTATGAACACAATAGGTTCAGTTGGCGCGTCACTATATGAGTGTAGTATCTGTATGATTGATTATGGCTCGAGGTGTTTTGAATTATCATATTGTTTGCAAATTGGTTTTTGTACTGTGATTTAGGCAGTGTGAGCCTACGTTGAATTTGACTTGTTTGTGAAAGATGTTTTGAACTCGGAACCTTGTGGTTCAACCATATTGTTTGAAACTAAAACCTATGAACTCACCAACCTCGTGTTGACACTTTTAGCATGTGTTTTTAAGTTAAGGCGATAGCTTATTTCTGGAGGTACTAGGCAAGGGGCACGGTCATAGACGACTCTGATATATATGTTAGGACTGCTTTATTTATTTATGGGCCTATTTCCGCACTATTTTCGAATAATGTAAATTTAACACTTTTTGGTTAATGAATTTTCTTCAAAATGGTTGAGGTAAAACCGTTCTTTGTACCTTGTGTTGTGATACCAATTGAGTAGCACCCCAGTGACATGTATGTTTCCGTTGGACCCGATTTTTGGGGTGTGACAGAAAAAGAGTTATTAGCCGTCGTCTATGCTTTTAAGAAATTTAGACCTTATCTCATCTTATCAATGACCATAGTGTATATGGATCATTCGGCTCTTAAATATCTCCTTGCTAAGCAAGATGCTAAGCCAAGATTGCTTTGGTGGATCCTCATTCTTCAAGAATTTGATGTCATTATTCGTGATAAAAAAGGAGAGGAGAATCTCACCGCCGACCATTTGTCTAGATTAGAGAACCCTCATCAAGGTGTTCTCGAGAAAAAGGAAATTACCAATACATTTCCCCTCGAGACACTTGGAATGATATCACTTAAAAGTGATTCTAGTACCCCATGGTTTGCCCATTTTGCAAATTACCATGTGGGGAATTTTATTGTGAAAGGGATGTTGTCCCAACAAAAGAAGAAATTCTTTAAGGACGTAAAACAGTATTTTTGGGACGACCCCTACTTGTTTAAGATTTGTGCAGATCAAGTGATTAGGCGATGTGTTCGCGGCTAAGAAGCCGTTGACATCCTCACGGCTTGCCATAATGGAGCCACGGGGGGACATCATGGTGCCAACTATACCGCTAAAAAAGTCTTTGATTTCGGTTTTTATTGGCCAACTATTTACCGTGATGCCCACAACTTGGTAAAGTCATGTGACTCTTGCCAACGTCAAGGAAAAATCTCGCAAAAGGACGAAATGCCTCAAAATGCAATCCAAGTTTGCGAGATCTTTGACATTTGGGGCATCAATTTTATGGGTCCGTTCCCGTCTTCTCGATGAAACAAGTATATCCTCGTGGCCCTTTGATTATTTGTCAAAATGGGTTGAAGCAAAAGTGCTCCCACTAATGACGCCCGAGTTGTTGTGAAATTTTTGAAGAGTCTATTTTCCTGATTTGGAACTCCTCGAGCTATTATAAGTGATCGCGGTACTCTTTTTTGTCATGATCAATTTGAGAAAGTTATGCTTAAGTATGGAGTTACTCACCGTCTTTCTACCGCGTATCACCCACAGACGAGCGGACAAGTTGAGGTTTCCAATCGTGATTTGAAGCGTATCTTAGAAAGGACCGTAGGAGAAAATCGGGCCTCATGGGCTGATAAGTTAGATGATGCATTATGGGCCTTCCGTACCGCCTTCAAAACACCCATTGGGTGCACCCCTTATAAGTTAGATGATGCATTATGGGCCTTTCGTACCACCCCATAGAGCTTGAACATAAGGCCTACTGGGCCTTGAAACATTGTAATTTTGACTTTAAGACCGCATGTGATCACCGAAAAATTCAAATGAATGAATTAGATGAACTTAGGGATCAAGCCTATGAGAACTCTCTAATCTACAAAGACAAAACGAAGAAGATTCATGACTCCAAAATTAAGAACCGCGTCTTTAATGTTGGTGATCGATTCCTTCTCTTCAATTCTCGATTAAAAATTTTCTTAGGCAAGCTAAAAACCCGTTGGTATGGGCCATTCACCGTTGCTCAAGTTTTCCCTTATGGAATCGTCGAGTTATCTCAAACCGACAGCCCCAACTTCAAGATGAACGATCATAGACTCAAGTACTATTTTGGAGGGGACATACCATCCATGGTTGTCCCAGATCTCCAAACTTTCCCCATGGACAATTAAATTCGTGGCGAGTCAAGCTTAGCGACTCGATAATAAACAAGAGCTTCTCGGGAGGCAACCCGTGTCTATCTTCTATCTATTTCCTAATAAATGTGACGTGAAGAGGCCCTCCTCTTTTATTTCTCGTGTTTCGTGTTTTTTTGTTTTATGTCATGGATTTGCCCAAATTATGAAGACTCTCGTGCTCGTGGTTTTGTATTTCCTCCACTCGAGTTTCATCCTTCAGTGTTTATTGGGAAATCCGATATCCTATATCTTATCGACTAATGTTTATCTATTAGCATAATTAATAAACTACTTTAGATTTGCATAAGAGGACCCTGATCTCAAAACATTGAGGACAATGTCTCGTTTTAGTCTAGGGGGAGGGGGTAATCTTTCGATCTGATTTTACCTTGCATTTTGCCTTATACTCTCGCAACCCCGTTTTTCCTCCAAAAAATGAAAAAAATGAGAAAATTTAAAATTTTTTGCAAAAATATTATAAGTGTTTTGACACATTGTTAACTTTCCATTGGTGTGAGTAGGAATAAAATTTTGACTTGATCGAGCGTGTTGAGCTCTAGCTTGTCCCCTTAACCTTTATAATTGAAAGTTGTGCTAGTATCTTATACAAGAAGCTATAAAACGTGAATTCTAGCAAGAGTTTGCAAGTTTCCATAATTGACTTTAAATGTGCGCATCTTGATTTTATTAGACTAAGCATTCGCGGATCTTATTATTTAAGATTTTAAATTTGCGAAGAACAAAAAATGATAGAGTTAAATACAAGTTAGATGCTAAGAGTAGAGTAGTTGGATCTCTTTAGAGCTCATTGAGGTTAATTGTGGCTTTTTGCTCCCATCAGCTAAATAAAACAAAAAATATAAATTATTAAGTAAATTGCAAAAATCGTCCTTGTGGTTTGGCCAAATTGCACGTTCCATATACTAACAAACCCTAAATAACATAAGTGGTGGCTATTCATAAAACTCCAGGAGAAAAAGAGTTACGAAGGTGGTGTGGAGATCAGGGTATACTCAGGTGGTGATAGAATAACATTGGTTCGAAGGGGTTTGATTCTTGCTGTGTTCTCATATTCGTTCTTAACAGTCGACAAGAGGTATCCCTGTCACTTGTTTGTTCTAGCAATACAACACACCCATGTAACTTATAATCTGAAAACAAATCTGATGTGATCGTTAAATATGATAATACAAATGAAACCTATACATGTCACGTAGGAAGACATACGTAATACAATGTGGTATTCGAACCTGTTGGTGTTGTGTTTTAAGACTACCTATTATGTCGTGCATTGAGGCTGTTTTGTAGTCGTGTTCAAAGCCCTAGATACCGACCCTAAGCCTCCACCTAAATACGCTCTAATGACCAATCTGAGACACGCTTTGTTGCTAACTATGATAACATGAAATCATTCGAATAACATATATATGTAAAAGAGTATCGTACAGAAGTTTGTAAACAAGCAAGGTCGAGTCCTATTTTCCTCCTCTTCGAGCAGCCTTAATTCAGCCTTTAAGTTGGACATCTATACCTTACTAAGCCACGTTAAAACACGAGTAAGAACCTGGGAAGAAATCTAAGAAATAAAATATGGGGCGCAACATAAAATTGTAAGTTATAAACACCTTCGAAGTTGTTTTTGTCGCGTTAACATGAACTGTTTTGATAACCTTGTTTCAACCTTTATGTCGACCCCTATGTTATCTAAAACGAGCTGTAAAAAAAACCTGTTGGCATAATCATTAAATAAAGGTGTGTTTAAGTGTGATTTTAGGGGAGGTTATGGGCTCGTTAAATTCAGTTGGGTATGTGATTGGGTGTGTCGAACATGAGGGCTATAGCATGTAGGCTTATATCACGTGTGAGTATATGTGAGTATGATCAGATTTGTGTAGGGTTAAAGGTGGGAACTATTCTGGTATCGTATGGTTCGAAAAAAATGTGTGGGTGTGTGTGTGTGTGTCGAATAATAAAGCATACAACAGTTTGAACAAATTGTTTATTAAATATAATAAGATTAAATGATACAATACACATAAAAATTGTTAATTTTTAGTGACTATAATATTGAGCATTGGGAAATTTCCGGTCCATGCACTTCTACTTTTTGGCGAATCCCACTCTCAAATGGTTAAGGCAAAGAGACACAAATGATTACTATTTTAAGAATTAAGAGCAATTCGGGTCATATGTTTAATACAAGTCTATTTTACATACAACTGTTTTACATAAAGCATGAATAATAAACGTGATATAAACTTATAAGAAGTGTGTGTGTTGTGGGCTGAAATTGAGTTGAAGAATAGGCGTCAAGAGTATGATTTTATGAAGATGTTATTGTGATTATAGTCTGATCATTGCAAAGTGCTGAAGTGTGACCTTATGTCGTGTGTATGTAGTTCTTGAGTGTTATTCCATGTGGTCTTAGATGAGGTCTTGGGTGTGTCGAACCAGGGGAAAACAAGAAAGTCGAGCATGGATTATGATTTGGGTCTTATATAGTTCAAAAATAATTGGCCATAGATATTTTGGTTTCGTTTAAAGTGGGCAAACAAATTTAAATGGGCATGGAACAAAGTAATAATATGATTAAAATATATGAAGCATAAGAATAAGAAATTTTATATAAATATGCAATTTACACTTTAAGCCCCTGAACTTTGAATAAATGACAGTTTAACCCCTAAAATTATTAAAATTGTCACATTAAGCCCTAAACTATAACATTGATCATATTAGGTCCAAAAGTTATTAAATTGACATTTATAACCCTAAAAGTCACTAAATCGGAAAACGTACTAATTATAGAAACTTACTAAAAATGGAAAGTTACTAACAATAGAAAGAAACCATAAATGGGAAACCTTAATAACTATAAGTAGTAAACTTATAAAATGAGCTTATAAGTAATACGAGATCGTTAATTTGTATAGGTTCGGTGAAGAAGGAGTGATCCCCTATTTTCGGTGCTTTCTTATTTGATTTGGCTGATTTGCATAAGGTACAGATATTCTACCCTTTCTCAGTAAGGGTGTCTTTCTCATGACTTCGATCTTTGAATCTGATTCATTTGATTTGATATGATTTGATCCCTCTGATATGATTCATTTGCTATGATCCTCTGTTATGATTCCTTGCTATGATCCCTTGATATGATATTTTGATATGAGCTTTGATATGATCTCAGTTATATGATCATCTGTTATGATTCAGTGATATATGCCTTTGCTATGATTCCCTCTGATATGATGATATGATATGATGTATGCTTGTTATGTTTGTTGCCCGAGCTAACTAGCCATGGAGGTACCATGGCCATGTCATTGAGGCACCGATGGCATGACACTTTCTGTGGAGGTGTGATTGATCCACGGCGTCCCCATTAGTTGTGATAGGACATGATGTGATTACTTGGCCATTTTGATATATGCGTATACTTGTCTAGTACATGGTACGTATATGATTTGTTTACAGGGGGCGTATGAATGCATCCTAGGTAATTGACATGTGATTTGATTTGTTTGCAGGGTACTTAGAGGTCTCCCCTCTTCGTACACGTAGATTTAATAGGTATTTGTGATTATTTGGTCTATTCGAGTGGCTCGTTTAGACAAGCTCGTGGCTATCTGTTAGGTATCTTTGGTCCGTTCGAGTGGCTTGTTTGGACGTGTTCGTTGACGTTTATTTCTTTGACTCTAGAGCTATTCTTACTTGATGTGTATGCATGTGTACCTTGTTTTGTATCCATTTTGATTATACTTATTATCATTTCTGCTTTGTTTATATATCTGTTCACTGGGCGTTTTATGCTCAGCCGCGTTTCCTTTTCCATGCGGTAGGTAATAAGCGGGATGCTGGGCAAGAGAGTTGAGAGTAGGAGTAGAAGACCTACCCTATTAGATATTCCCATTGTCTTGGAACTATTTTGAACTTATGTTATGGATATCATTTATTTTTTATTTCCTTGTTAAGTCTTTTGGAACTTGTAATTTCTAAGTCATGACGTTCTCGATTTAGCCTGATTTATGAAAGTCTTCCGCTTGCGTTATATTGTATGTTCTGATTAGACACCATAATGTGGCATCTTAACCAAGGTCGGGTTGGTGTGTTACAATTATGGTATCAAAGCCCAGGTTGCGACTTGTAGTACATAAGTTATGGCCTGTGAAGATTTGGACCCTTAGGTTTGCACTATAAGAGCTTATGGAACAACCCTTGAAGTTTTGCCTTAGGTTTCCCCTGTAGAAAACTTTAGTATGACCGGTGAGGATTGGGTAGATTATGCGATAGGGCATTGGTTAGATATCTTTCTTCCGCACCACTCTAATTTATGCCTCTGATTTCAGCTAAGCCTCTATAAGGTTATTCGTTCTGGAGATTTAGGAATTTATCAAGATATGCAACATAAGTTAGAATGATTTGAAGGAATTGTAGTAATGCCTTTCAGGTTTCACTTTCTAAGGTTATCACATTCTTTTGAATTTCGATCTCCGATTCGTTTATGATTCGTTTAGATACCTTTTCATTCGGTCAGAGAATTCGTATATATATATAAATCCGATGTGTTCGACACATTCTGTGGTTTCCCTTGATTTTACTAAGCACACTAAGGTCCCCTCTACACTATTAGAATCTGCTATACTCATTTCTATTTATACGAGAAAACTTATGATTATCCGTGATGAGTATCGAAATTATCCAGTGTGTTTTGAAGGTATTGGAAGATAAGTTTCGTTCTGCTAATCTGTTTCCTTTGGGAACGTTTAATTCGATGTTATTATGAATATGGATTTGTTGACTGAGCATTGAGATGCTAACAACAGTCATATTAGATTTGTAATCTTTGGCGATTTGAGAAACTCGAACTCTGTACCATGGTTCCCAACCTGGTAAATAATTATGATCACCTCTGTTTTAAAAACTCGTATGTTAATCTGTCACTGTGGTGAAGATGTTTCACCTCGAGAGTTATTCGGTTGTTTGAAGTTTTCGTAATGTATTCCTTAATGAACTATCAAGATTTCCATCTGAGTTTGATCTTGTTTTAATCTGGTTATGAGAATTTGTTTAGTCACGACTCGAGGTAGACTGTGATTGCAATAAAGGCATGTGAATATGATGCAAGTATTATGATGCCTGGCTAACGTGATAATAGTTACATCATATAACTTGAACTTATTGGGATCATAGGATGTCTTGAGAAGTGCCTGAGATCAGTAAGTTGGTTGATTCAGAAACTTTATCCATATAAGAACAATGTTTTTCCTAATTCTGAAACTCCGTATCTTACGACATTGGTTGAATGGAAAGAATTGAAGGACCAGCTATTAGAAAAGTGGTGTTGTCCGTCTGAGTGTGTATCCATGGTGTACTCAAGTTGTATTCATGAAGAAGGATGATGATAGCATGAAGTTGTGTAGTGATCTCGGGAAGCTGAATAGTATTGTGGTTAGAATCGTTATCTGTTGCCTCAAAATGATGATTTGTCTTATCAATTTATGGGTGTGAATTTTCTCAATGATTGAATTAAGGTCTAATTATCTTCAATTACGTGCAAGATGTTATTAAAAATTTCCTTTCGTATTCGTTATGATCCCTATGAGTGTGGTGATTCCAATTGTATTGGCTACTGCTCTGACTGTTCCTATGGACTTGATTAAATCATGTCTTTCATCAATACTTGGACAATTTGTCATAGTATGACATATTGGTATATTCAGAGATGAAAGAGAAACACAGAAATCGTCTTAGTACTCTGGGTTGAGATTTCTACGTTAGAAGAAGCCATGTGTTATATCCTCGAAGAGTAAATTTTGGATTGGGATGAAGAATGTGAGGAGAATTTTGAGAAGCTAAAAAGAGATTTGTTTCTACTCAAGAATGAGACTTAGTTATGTCCTTATCCAACACGGGAAGATTATTCGTTATGCACCCATACAGCTAGAACCGTAGGAAGTGAACTATCCGACGTATGACTTGGGAGTGATTTGTGACAAGCATAAAGAAACTCAGGAGCAAGACGGTGGAATATGATCTACGTTAGAAGACTTGGAGGAAGCGGTTTTGATTGAAGCACACAGTTCTAATTTCTCTATTCATCTTAGTTGTACTATTATGAATAGAGACTTGAATCCAAAAAATTTGATGGAATAGTATAAAGATGATTTTGACTTCATTGGTGGCGAAGTCTTTAGAGTGTCGACAGGTCAAGATTCAGCATCAGCATGCAAGTAATTCTCCTTAGGTTGGATGTTCGTATGTAGAAGCAAGATTAAACCTTCAGGGATTTTGTAATAGGAATTCCACGCACATTAGGAAGGACGAAACGACTTGAGTGGTAGAGGACGATTTGACTAGGTCGGCTCAATTGGAAGATTGGCAGTGATTTCTTTCAGCAGAAGAGTATTCAAAACTACATGGCGCACCTGCAGTGATCGTTTCAGAGATTCGCGTTTCTACATCACATTCCTAGGAAGAGTTACTGAGGGCTTGAGAAACCAGATTCAAGTTTAGAAATGCTTTGCACCTCCAGACTGATGGATAAGCATAACAACTATTCGAGCTTGGAAGATGTGTTGAGCAGGAATTTTGACAAAGATGAAGAACACCTTTTGGTTAAATTAGGATAGGGAGCTGTTTTTTTGAAGGACCTGAGTTAATTCAATGACTAACGGATTAGTTATCATTTTGGAAGAGAAATTCTGAAACTTTAGACCGGGAATTTGTGTGCTCCGTGTGATGTTTTGTACAATAGTGTTTGGCGTTTTGGCGTATGAGGAAGATTTAGTTCACGATACGTTAGACCTTAGATTTATTCTGATCCTTGCAATCGTTCTACCTATTCTGTTATGCCTTCTGATATGTTTTTAGTTGATCGTCGATACAAATATATTACCCATTCTTTATGAAACTCTTGATACGTATGATGATTTGGTATGTACTTCTCTGATTTTAGCAAGTTTCTTAGTTCGTTCAGAATCTGGATAAAGCTGATGAAGTTTTATCGTTCAACGCTATCCCAGTTTTTTCCGCATGTGTATATGTATTTCATGTATCTCCTAGGGGGATAACGAATATCATCTATCATGTATGTGTCCCGTATTCGCTGAATCGAAAATTTATATGATGTGTATGTTATGTGGAGAGCCTGGGGCTATCCTTGTTTGTCGGGATCGAGTCATGAGATATTAAACTATTCGTTTGTGAAGATGCTGTTGGAAGAACCTCTTCGAGTGTAAGGCAAGTATTGTCATTGATATGTCTCCGTCTAACTTTTGCGACTTCAAATTTCGAGGACGAAATTTTTCTTTTTAGAGGGGAAGAATTATAATAACCTAAAATACGATACGACATTGAACTTTTGAATACGAATAAAGCCTAAAGCAAATATACTTTACGACTAAGAGCTATGTGATACAAAATTTTTAATCTAAATTTTAACCATATGTTGTGATAAGATACGAAATCAAATTATATACCTTGAGCCACAAATAAACATTACACGTTAAGTATATTACTAGGGATCCAATTTTCATTTGAGTTGGACACAACTTATATTACACGTACCACAATCAAATGTCATTGAATATTTAGAATAATGAAATGGTCACCCACTTTCCTTAAAACTCGTTAAGATAATGCCATATTCTCCCATCCGTTTAATATATATTTCACAACAGAATACCACCTCTTCCATATACTCACAAACCCTAAATAACATAAGTGGTGGGTATTCATAAAACTCCAGGAGAAAAAGAGTTACGAAGGTGGTGTGGAGATCAGGGTATACTCAGGTGTTGATAGAATAACATTGGTTCGAAGGGGTTTGATTCTTGCTGTGTTCTCATATTCGTTCTTAACAGTCGACAAGAGGTATCCCTGTCACTTGTTTGTTCTACCAATACAACACACCCATGTAACTTATAATCTGAAAACAAATCTGATGTGATAGTTAAATATGATAATACAAATGAAACCTATACATGTCACATAGGAAGACATACGTAATACAATGTGGTATTCGAACCTGTTGGTGTTGTGTTTTAAGACTACCTATTATGTCGTGCATTGAGGCTGTTTTGTAGTCGTGTTCAAAGCCCTAGATACCGACCCTAAGCCTCCACCTAAATACGCTCTAATGACCAATCTGAGACACGCTTTGTTTCTAACTATGATAACATGAAATCATTCGAATAACATATATATGTAAAAGAGTATCGTACAGAAGTTTGTAAACAAGCAAGGTCGAGTCCCGTTTTCCTCCTCTTCGAGTAGCCTTAATTCAGCCTTTAAGTTGGACATCTATACCTTACTAAGCCACGTTAAAACACGAGTAAGAACCTGGGAAGAAATCTAAGAAATAAAATATGGGGCGCAACATAAAATTGTAAGTTATAAACACCTTCGAAGTTGTTTTTGTCGCGTTAACATGAACTGTTTTGATAACCTTGTTTAAACCTTTATGTCGACCCCTATGTGATCTAAAACGATCTGTAAAAAAAACCTGTTGGCATAATCATTAAATAAAGGTGTGTTTAAGTGTGATTTTAGGGGAGGTTATGGGCTCGTTAAATTCAGTTGGGTATGTGATTGGGTGTGTCGAACATGAGGGCTATAGCATGTAGGCTTATATCACGTGTGAGTGTATGTGAGTATGATCAGATTTGTGTAGGGTTAAAGGTGGGAACTGTTCTGGTATCGTATGGGTCAAAAAAAATGTGTGGGTGTGTGTGTGTGTGTCGAATAATAAAGCATACAACGGTTTGAACAAAGTGTTTATTAAATATAATAAGATTAAATGATACAATACGCATAAAAATTGTTAATTTTCATTGACTATAATATTGGGCATTGGGAAATTTCCGTTCCATGCTCTTCTACTTTTTGGCGAATCCCACTCTCAAATGGTTGAGGCAAAGTGACACAAATGATTATTATTTTAAGATTTAAGAGAAAGTCGGGTCATATGTTTAATACAAATGTATTTTACATAAAACTAATTTACATAAAGCATGAATAATAAACGTGATATAAACTTATAAGAAGTGTGTGTGTTGTGGGCTGAAATTGAGTTGAAGGATAGGCATCAAGAGTATGATTTTATGAAGATGTTATTGTGATTATAGTCTGATCATTGCAAAGTGCTGAAGTGTGACCTTATGTCGTGTGTATGTAGTTCTTGAGTGTTATTCCATGTGGTCTTAGATGAGGTCTTGGGTGTGTCGAACCAGGGGAAAACAAGAAAGTCGAGCATGGATTATGATTTGGGTCTTATATAGTTCAAAAATAATTGGCCATAGATATTTTGGTTTCGTTTAAAGTGGGCAAACAAATTTAAATGGGCATGGAACAAAGTAATAATATGATTAAAATATACGAAGCATAAGAATAAGAAATTTTATATAAATATGCAATTTACACTTTAAGCCCCTGAACTTTGAATAAATGACAGTTTAACCCCTAAAATTATTAAAATTGTCACATTAAGCCCTAAACTATAACATTGATCATATTAGGTCCAAAAGTTATTAAATTGACATTTATAACCCTAAAAGTCACTAAATCGGAAAACGTACTAATTATAAAAACTTACTAAAAATGGAAAGTTACTAACAATAGAAAGAAACCATAAATGAGAAACTTTAATAACTATAAGTAGTAAACTTATAAAATGAGCTTATAAGTAATACGAGATCGTTAATTTGTATAGGTTCGGTGAAGAAGGAGTGATCCCCTATTTTCGGTGCTTTCTTATTTGATTTGGCTGATTTGCATAAGGTACAGATATTCTACCCTTTCTCAGTAAGGGTGTCTTTCTCATGACTTCGATCTTTGAATCTGATTCATTTGATTTGATATGCTTTGATCCCTCTGATATGATTCATTTGCTATGATCCTCTGTTATGATTCCTTGCTATGATCACTTGATATGATATTTTGATATGAGCTTTGATATGATCTCAGTTATATGATCATCTGTTATGATTCAGTGATATATGCCTTTGCTATGATTCCCTCTGATATGATGATATGATATGATGTATGCTTGTTATGTTTGTTGCCCGAGCTAACCAGCCATAGAGGTACCATGGCCATGTCATTGAGGCACCGATGGCATGACACTTTCTGTGGAGGTGTGATTGATCCACGGCGTCCCCATTAGTTGTGATAGGACATGATGTGATTACTTAGCCATTTTGATATATGCGTATACTTGTCTAGTACATGGTACGTATATGATTTGTTTGCAGGGGGCGTATGGATGCATCCTAGGTAATTGACATGTGATTTGATTTGATTGGTGACTGGCTGTATGTGCTCTATACCCCACTCACTATTTGGGTACTTAGAGGTCTCCCTCTTCGTACACGTAGATTTGATAGGTATTTGTGATTATTTGGTCTATTCGAGTGGCTCGTTTAGACAAGCTCGTGGCTATCTGTTAGGTATCTTTGGTCCATTCGAGTGGCTCGTTTGGACGTGTTCGTCGACATTTATTTCTTTGACTCTAGAGCTATTCTTACTTGATGTGTATGCATGTGTACCTTGTTTTGTATCCATTTTGATTATACTTATTATCATTTCTGCTTTGTTTATATATCTGTTCACTGGGCGTTTTATGCTCAGCCGCGTTTCCTTTTCCATGCGGTAGGTAATAAGCGGGATGCTGGGCAAGAGAGTTGAGAGTAGGAGTAGAAGACCTACCCTATTAGATATTCCCATTATCTTGGAACTATTTTGAACTTATGTTATGGATATCATTTATTTTGTATTTCCTTGTTAAGTCTTTTGGAACTTGTAATTTCTAAGTCATGACATTCTCGACATAGCCTGATTTATGAAAGTCTTTCGCTTGCGTTATATTGTATGTTCTGATTAGACACCATAATGTGGCATCTTAACCAAGGTCGGGTTGGGGTGTTACAGTAACAGTGCAAAATAAGGATGATCTTTGCACTTATTGAACCACAAGGACGAAACTTGCAATTTGGCGAAACCACAAAGACGATTTTTTCAATTTACTCTAAATTTTTAAATAATTAAAGGCGCACGGTTTTGGTGATAATTAGTTTTGACTCCTTCTTTAGAGAATTCTTGCTTATAAGAGTTGCGTACACATCAAGGTACTGCCAGTGTTGCGGGGAAATGAACTACTAATTCCTGATAGTACGCGCTATTATTTCGGTTGTCGAAAGACTGCAGGACTCAGAATTTGGCAAAATATGTAATAATAAATTAAATAATAATAATAATAATCCAAAGCCGATAAAGGTTTTCTGTTTCTTGACGGTTTGCTCCCGTTGACTCAGACTTCAAAAAGGTAGAGGAAAAATATCCAAGGTCAAAATAAGACTCCCGATTCCTGATGGTTAGCTGCCGTTGTCTAGGTTGTTTAAAAGGCCAAGGACTAATATGTGCTTAATAATGTTAAAAATGCCAAATTTTGACTCTGGGGATATCCTAATAAAGTTTCTGTCTCTGGACTCGTAGATGAGTTGTTTCGGTCGTAATAAAAAGGATATCCCTTAAATCATGTTAAATTAGGACCTTGATGTGGACCTCATTTTTATGGGCAACGGTTTTCGAGGGAATGATTTGAAACTAGTTAGCGTCTAAACTTAGTGCCTTTATCGGACTAAAAATCTTTGAAAACAAGAAAAACTCATTTTTCATAAAATACTAAGAGGAAATAGGAATAGGGGAGCAAGGAGTAGCTATGCGTACACAATTAGCATCTATGGGTAGTGTTGGCATCTAACTTGTGTTTAACAATGATTTCATTTTTAAGATTGGTTTGGGGACTCGTGAAAAATCAAGGACGATGAATTTTATCCTCATGGACGCTTTTTTATGAAAAGTGCTTCTTACTCTGTGATCCTAAAAGTTATTGTGAAATAATGAAGGTCAACATCCTGTCATATTAGAAAAGTGCAAAAAGATATTATATTCGATAAAATGGTCAAACGGGGCATTTTTGAAACTATTGATTTCTTAATCTCTTTTGAGGAACATTTTGCTACTTTTCAAAATTTTTAGTAGAAAGAGGTTGAAATTTTTGGTTTTAAAAGCGTGATGTGATGACATTGCGTGAGGACACGGCAATACCTTAGTCTGGGGGATTTTGGTATGTGTTAAATCACAGACATTTTCTTTATCAATAACGGACTTAAAAGACCAAAAACCAACCATAAATGCCAAATATATGCTTGTTTTTGTGTTTGTGTATGCGCAGGTAAAGGATATTAGAAAATGACAAAAAGAAACACAAAACAGACAGAAACGAGCACGAGAATGAAAAGAGTGAGAAAAGCCGAGGCCGAGGATGTGATTCTACAGATTTTATCAGTCAAAAACCCAAAACCTCAAAACCAAAGCCTTAATGATAAATCATTTTCATCAATTAGCCAAAATTATTTTCACCGTTAGTCCTTATCATTTTACATGGTTAGTCCCTAAGTTAACCTTGGTTAAAACCTTATTTTATCAAAAAGCCAAAAAAATAAAACTAGTTTTTATTCTTACCAAAAAACCCAGTCCAATTTTTTTTAATCCAACCCAGCCCATCCCTTTCTTATACCCGGATCCAACCTTATAACCCGGATCCATCCAATTCTATATCCAACCCGAAAGTCAAACAATAAAAAAATAGGGTCAAAGACAGGAAACTGGTGCGTTTCACTGTTCATCTTCTTCTCCCCTTTTACCCTGCCCTCGCTTGTACTTACCCACCTCATATAAGTACTTTAACCTTTTCTAGAAGGCTGAGTACGCATGATATGAGCTCATTATTTGTCCACCATGGAAATTTCTAAGGATTCTATTGGTTGAAGATATGTGGCAGTCAAATCAAGAGCTGTGATTATGCATAAATGTCGACATTAATGATTCAAAGGCTAGGATTGATTGAGAGAAACCCTAGAAGCTCCCTGGAACTCCTATAAATAGAGGCTTCTTCACCAAGCTATAAAAGTTTTGATTTTTGGTCTTAATTTTTAGATTGTAGCTTAATTACTGCTTATTTTGTGTCTTAATTTCAGCTTTGTAATAGTTTTTCATATATTAATAAAATTTAGTTTTTATCATTGCTTTGTCTATTTTACTTATTTGTTATAATGCTCTTAAATGGTTTAAATAAGCTATAATAAGCTCATAATAAGCACTTTACTTAAATACTTTTTAGATCTCAAATAAGTTGTTCCATAGCTTACTTTGAGCTTCTATAATCATCACTTGAACTATACTACATTGTGTTTCAAATTACCCTTACTTAAAGAGGAATAAGCACTTGGATGATAAGCCGGATTAGGAAGGGCTTATTGGACCTCACTAGCTTGTTTTTAACAAGCTGGAGCTTGCTGATTAGCTCTTGGAGCTATTATATGTCCTTGTTTGAGCAAAGGACAATGTGAGTTCCATTTTTCCTATTTTTGCTTTTCAAATTGCTTATTATTTCATTTCTGCTTACTTTTATGCTTATTTGTGTTGATGTGTCTTATATATGCTTAATTGAAGTATATTTGATAATTGGTTGGCTTATTTTATAGTTTTCATCATTTTTTGCTTATAAGTGTTTTTGAGGTCATTATAGCCAATAAGCTAAGCTTATTGGCTAAGTGCTTATTTCCTACAACTATTTGCTTAAAATCCTTCAAGTACTCTTAACATTGATCTGTTTTTAATAAACTTTGAGTTTTGCAATCTAATTCAGCTTGAAAATCAATTTTAGGTAGATAAAGGGGTGTTTGGATTAAGGTTTAAGATTAGTGAAAAATATGTTTTAATGAGTTTAAGCCATTTGTCCACTTTGAAGTAGCTCTTATTTAGTCTATTAAGCTGAATTTAAGTTGTTTTAAGCTTTTATAAGTACGTTTATAGGTTTGAGAGTAGGTTTATAGTTTTCAAAGGTTAACACTAATAGATTATGCTTATTTTGTTAAATTAGTAATAAGGTCTTTTTGTGGTAATTTTTTGAGTTAGAACAGTCATATAAGTTGGTTTCACAGGTTGGTGAAGTTTCAAAATGTTTAGAGTGTTTTTGTTCTATTTTAGGTACTGAATCTGAGTTTCAAAAAAAAGTTCATAAAACAATCTGAATTAGCAGTTTAATAAGTCCTTTTTAGTGCTTATTTGTAGGTGATAGAACCTGAAAATCATTTTACTAGTAGTTTAGTTGTTGTTAAATGTTGTTTTACAATTTCCAACTTCATTCTTAGCTTAATAGTTGCTTTTTTGTTGTCTTAAAAGTTGCACATCAGTGTGCATACTGTTGATATATCAGTACTCAAAGTGTCTGATCAGCCTCTTTCCAAGCTAATTATTAAGCTCTAAATAAGCTCTTTAATATCTGAGATTTGTTCTATAAGTTCTCTGGTTGGTGTTCTTAATATGTTTTGAGATTTTATAGACTAGCTTATTGATTAAGAAGCTTATTATATAGCTTAAAGTTACCTTTCTAGTCTGTTTAGAATAGTTGTTTGCCTTTTTGCTTATTTTTAATTATTAGCTTATTATTAGTTTAGTTTTGTTTTTTTTAGTTTAGATTTTCTTATTAGGTTAGAATTTAGTATTTAGTAGCTTATTTAAGTTAACACACAAGCTTTTAGAAGCTTGTGTGTTCATAATCAGTTAAGCCTTAGCTTATAAGCTGTCTGCTATTTAAGTGCTTTTTCTGGCAGTTTCTTTAAGTTTTAAAAAGTTTGTTTTCACAAAAGTCTTTTATTTTCAGATTATAAATAAGTTCCAAAAGAAAATAAAAAGGGAAATTGGGAAGTACAGGGTGAGCCTAGGCTCGAACCCTAGACCTCGACGAAACCTCAACCTTATCGCACACACACATAACCAACTGCGCCCTTGGGTCTTTTCCGACCAAGGATGCATTGGTTATTTATTTAACCAATTTTTCCCTTTTTAGCTTATTTTCTTTATTTCTTTTTAACTACTTATCCAAATAAGCTGTTAACTTACTTTTATTTTTCATAGATTCTTCATAACTTTAAGAAGTTTTCTGGAAATTTTCATAATTTTCACATTAATTTAGTATTATTTATATTATTTTTAATCTAAAAGTGTTTTTAATTCATAAAAAATAAAATAAAAATCAAAGATATATAAATCTTTTTATTTTTTAAATTCTTTTTTATCATTTAGGACATTTAGGAACCAAATTTACACATCTATAGAGTAGATTTTTGAGTTTTAGGTTTTCTTAGCTCGTTTTAAGACCCGTAAAAGCCCGTATTTTAGTTTTAATTGTGTTTTTTGATTATTTGTGCTTTACTTATTCATTTTATATGCTTTTTAGTTACTTTTTAAGTTTATGTTTTATATTTTTAGATATAATCCCAAAATTCCTCAATTAATCAAATCATTCGATCATGAACGAAATTCACCGTTTCATTCACACTTCATTCGGAACCTCACGACCCGAAAAAAAATCAATACTTCCGGATTTATATTTTGTTTGAAATTCTTTAACCTCTCGGTTTATTCAATGTTGGTTAGAGATAGAATTTACCCTTTGGTCGGGTTTTTCCTACACTAATGTATAAATATACTTGTGCACAAACACCGACGAGCCAGTAACCGGCGGCTGGAAGTCCAGCCGCACCGGTTTAAATTTTCTGAGAACATCAGACCGAACCGACCGCCGATTCGCCCTGCAAGCCACTCCGGTTGGAACATGCTGTGGACAAAACCCGAACCGACCGCCGGTTCGGGTGTTGAGCCGCCATTTGCTAACCGAAAAAAAAAATTCTTACTTTTTTTTAAATTTTTTTTTTTTAATTCTGAATTTTAATTAATTTAGTTTTTCCTTAATTAATTTTAATATTTTTTAGAATGATTTATTGTTTAGGATAGTTTAAGATTATATTGACTAACCCCTAATGTTTATGTTTGAATTTGTTGTTTATGAATATTTTAGTTTACTTGTTAGCGATATGGAATCACTAAGTGAAGTTTCGGAGTACTTGGAAAATTTGGAATCGGAATTGTTGAACATTGGAGATGTTTTGGAAAGAATGGAGAAAATGGTTGAAGTGGAGAAGGTAGAATTGCAAGCGAAAGGGAAAGATGTTGAACTTATGCAATGTGAACCGGAAAAGCCACGGGTGATCACTTTCACTCGATCTAAGTTGAGGGAATATGATGAGCCAAGCATGAGGTATTCCACACCTTGTGGAATATAAGGTTTTGGTGCTTGGGATGCGGCGTGCAACATTGGGCAAAGTGATAGTTATGTTACGTATGCATTTTATGAGATGTTTTGAAATGTAAAGTATGATTTGGACAAGTATGGAAGAAGGATTGCAAGTGATGTTAAGATTGACATTCATGGTTACACGTTTACCATGGACTTGATCATTGATGAGTATGAAGATACTACGGATCCGTCCATTGTGTTTGGAAGGAGTTTCTTGGTAGCAACTAAGTGTACTCTTGACTTTTGGTTAGGAGAATTGCAAGTTAGGGTTGGAGTGCTTCAAGATGATATGGATGTTGATTGGTTGATAGAACAAATGGAGGAAGCGTGTGATAATGATGAAGATGGTACCTTTGAGAAAACTGAAATGGTCAAGATAGGAAAGGCTTCTCGTCTCAAACAAAAATACCCACCCTTTAAGGGACTTATACCTTTACCATGATCACTACCACATCCTACTTCACTAATCAAGGGAGAAACTTCTTCCAATCCTACGCCCTTACCAAAAGAAACACCACCCAATTCACCAATTGATGAAGCCAAATGTGTAGAGGAAATAACCACCAAGTTCAAGGAATTACTTAATGAGAATCCAACACTTCATGTGTTGGAACACTATGCTCATTATAGGAAGTTACTTGAGGAGATATCAGTTGAAAAGATGAAGCTTGATAAGAAAAGTGTGATTGAGGAAGATGAAAAGGAAAAAGTGATGGAAAAAGGTTTGCCTAAGAAGATGGAGGATCCGGGAAATTATCCTATCCCACTCAAAGTTAATGGGACCACCGCACTTAATGCCTTGGCGGATACCGGGGAAAGTGTGAGCATCATGCCCTATAAACTTTATAAGCTTTTGGAGTTAGGAAGACCTTATCTTTTTAATGATGTGTTGTTGATGGCGGATAATACGATGGCTAAAGCATTTGGAAAGGTTAAGAATGTAAGGCTCCAAGTAGGTTATCAAACTTACTTGTGTGACTTTTTGATACTTCATGTTCCCATTGATAGGGAACTGTCTATGTTGGTTGGTCGTCCATTTTTGCGCACATGTGGTGCAATCATTGATAATGGGAAAGGAACGATGGAGATTGATGATGGGTTGTGAAAAGGATTTACCATGCTAAAAAGAGAGGAAAGATTCTAGCGGATGAAGATTCGGATGAGGAAGCTTCGCTAGATACGTTTGATGTTGGTCATGATAGTGTGGGGAATCCAGAATATGGTATAACCGCACCATCGTTTGCACACATAAAGGATGATATGGAGCGTGCCTTGGCTATGGAAAACTATTTTAATCCATTCAAAAACTTAATTGTTTACAAGAAAATGGTTGAATTTCTTGGCTCTTTGCCTATTCAACTCAAGAACATTGAATGGACATCTGAAGGGCATAACAAGTACCAAAAGGTTGAGGGAGACAAGGTTTGGCACACAAAGATAGAAATCACAAGCCCAAGTGGACGTTGTTTCACTCGTGGGTTTAAGACAAAGGAAATTGATAGGATACTTTCGGGAAAGTTCAATTCGGAGGATATTCTACATTTTGGGAACTACTTTGACTAAAGAGGAAAGATTATGGAGGAATAAAGAAGCTTATCATTAAGCTTCCGCTCATTTTGTCTATGATGGGCTTTTATCTTATTTATTTGCATTTAGGATTTTATATTCCGTACTATTTTCATTTCTATGTTATGTTTAGTGTGTTTTGAGTTTTTAAGTTATTATTAATTTGAAGTAATTTTAGTGATTAATTGTTCTAGTTTATTTTACTTTGTTTAGTTTAAGTTCATTGGAAAATTTTGAAGTGTTTTTGAGTTGTGGTAATCATTCAAAAGTATTTGGAATTGTCAACGTGAAATAAGGAACGTTTTGGTTAAGTCGGATTTTTGCTAAAAATTTCACCAACCCACGGCTTGAGACCTCATTTTACCAAACAAGAGGAAAAAAAAAACACCACAAGCACCAACACTCTCAACATTCATCCAATCAATTGGGAGATTGAAGGTTATAAATTACATTGAGTTTCTAATCATTCAATGGCACTAAAGAGAGTAACTAACACCATTTAATTTCTTTAATTTGTTCTTAATTCGAATTTAATTTCTGGGGTTTTAATTTGGGTGAATTTTGTATAGTTCGAATTAAGTGAACTTCTTTGATGGGATTACTAGATCTTTGTTAATAGGTTTGATTGCAAGTGAAATGAGATGAATTCGTTAATAATTGAATGAGATCTTGAGGTTTTTAGAATGAGGGTTTATGAAGGACGAATTTTTGATGAATTTAGGATCAAGATTGATTGAATTTCATGTGGTATATGGTTATGATTTAGTGTTTATATGCTTATTGATTAATTATATGGACCACTTCTAAGTTAGATTTTGATTCGATTCATAGGTTTTAGAGGTTTTGAAGTTAAGAGGTTATGGAGGATTTTGCTAGTGAAATAAGCCACTAATAAGCTAAGAGGAGAAAGGAATATGCTTGACTAGGATTGGGGAGTTGTAAAACTCCCGTTTTTGACAAAGAGTAGAAGTGAACCGCGGATGGGGTTGCCAACCGGTGGCTCAGCTGCTGAGAAACCCTCCTAACCGCTGGCTGGGGAGTACAACCGCGGCGGCTGGGAATTTCTGTCCCCAAAACTTGAACCAACCGCGATGGTTGGTGGTGTATATATATATATATATATATATATATATATATATATATATATATATATATATATATATATATATATATATATATTTGTTCTTGTCTTGCAAATGTAATCCTTTGGCTCCAATATTTCTTGTGTGATTTTTGTTTTTGTTTGTGCAGAAGTTCTTGAAAGGAACGTCGAGTTCGACGGAGGAAGAGAACCCACTAATTGCGTTATATGCTAAGCAATGTGGAGGCAAAAGAAATACTAGTCTCATGCCGGTTACTAGTGATCACTTAAAGTGGGGGAAGCTAAGCAAGGAGGCTAAAGCTTGTTTCAATAGATGTTTAGCTAAGTTACAAAGGAAGGAGATTGCGGTACCAAAACTGATTGATTGGAGTTTGTTTAGGAAGTACCAAATTGCTGCGAAGACTGAGAGGTTTTTGGACATTAGCATAGAAGACGAATATGGGAATGTCTATGAGGATTATTGTTTGGAGAGTGCTTTGAAGATCAAGGAGGAAGAAATTTACAAGGAATGGTGTTTGGAGTTCTTTTCCACCATCTACTTTAATCAAGAGGTGGATTTGAAAAATATTGTGTATGAGAAATGTGTGTGGATTCGTTTGTGTAGGAAAGATCACGTGAAGACTTTACTGGAGTTTGCTCAATTGCTTGACTTATATGATGAGGTTGATATAGCCGATCCGAAGTTTACGGCTCATTTTTCTAGGTTGGAGAGAGAGTATCCGAAGTATGATGGTACTCATGTTTGGAATTTGATCGGGGATCCGAATAGTCCTAGGCCAAAGGTGCTTGAAATTCATCATCCGCTATCAAGGCTTTTGCATAAGATTTTTGTGAACACTTTTGTGCATCGTGGTAATAGTCAAGACAAAGTTCATGGACCGGATTTGTGGTTGATTGAAATAATTACGAGTTCTTTTGAAGGGAAAAAGTTTAAGTTGAATGTGGCATGGACCTTGGCAACTTATTTGTCCATGAAGACAACTCTTATTACGGAGCATGGTTTTATCAATGGAGGTCATTATGTGTCAAAGATTGGTAGGAGTTTGGGGTATGATACGCCGGGGGAATTGAACGAGATTACTTTGATCAAGAGTTGTTAAAAGCTTGACAAGAAGAGCTTGCATGTTTTGCTTGATCATGACAAGATGCAATTGGTCGAGACAATAGCCAATGCAGTTCACAACCCACCACCACCACCGCCACCACAAATGGGAGAACCATCGGGACTTGATTCAGGATGCGGAGAATGGCATGCAAACTTGCCACAAGTTGAAAAGAGAGAAATGTGGAGAGATATGACGATGATGAGGGTTGGACACCAAATGGATTATTGTGCACCAATTCTTACGCACCTTGGACAATAAAGTGTTCCACCATATTCTTTCCCGATGACTTATGACCCACCTAGTGTTCCACCATATCCTTACCCATATACACTTTATCCTTTGCAACATGTGCCTTACCCGAAATCGTCTAGTGCATTTCAAGGAAGTGAAGGGCACAATGATAATCATGAGGGGTTCATGGGTTATTATTCTTCCGATATGGGACCAAGTGGTTATGAAGCGGGAACTTCGTCAGCAGTTGTTGGTATGGGAGCTTTAGTTGATTATGGATGTGATGATGAGTACGAGATCATGGATGATGAATGATCTTGTTGATCATTGAGGTTTTAACTTGTGATGTGTAACGGATAATTATTCTATTTCTCCCTCGTACTTTATTTCTTAAACAATTTCTATTATGTGATGTAGGATTTTAATTATTATTATCCAGGATTATGGTTATTACTATATTGCGTGTTTGTTTGGATGGTATATTTGTTTTATTTTTCAGGTTTTAGGAACCATGGAGTTATTGCTCGATCATATGGTTGGTTCATTTTGGAGTTGGATGTGATCAACTCATGCGTTTAGAAAACCAAATATGGATCTCGCATGATTTCTCGGTGATATCATTTACTATTTATTTTCTCTATTTCCTTTACTTTGAAGTTAATTTTTCACATTGAGGACAATGCAAAACTTAAGTGTGGGGGAGGGAAGTAAATAGTGAAAATGGTCTAGTTTTAAAATTTTTGTGATTATTTTTGGATTTTGTTTGTTTGCCCTTGAGAAAATTAGTTGTTTTTACACTTAAGAATTTTAATATATCTAAAACAACTTAGAATTTTCCAATAGCATAATATGGCAATTTGAAAGATTTAAATGTATCTCAATTTTTGAAGCAATCTGTTCTTAAGATTGATAACATTGCTTGCGCATTTATAGCCGATTCTACCAAATATGTGAGGATTTGAGCCTATCATTAGAAGCATATATTCCTATGCTTAAATTCTATTTTCTTTCTATGAGTGTGCCGGTGATTGAATTGATTCTAGAACTTGTGCTTTTCATGCATTACGAATTCCAAAGTGTGACAACCCGTAATTTCAGGCTATTTTCCAAACCTCGACAAGTTCAAATTCACGGATTACTATTCATCATTTACTATTCACCGATCACTATTCACCATTTCACTATTCATCGTTTTTGAAGTCAGTTTGAGACTTTGAGAAGTTTTCAAAAATTTTACTATTCACGAAACACTATTCATTCCCGGAGGGAAATCACTATTCATGGTTATCATTCATCATTACTTAAACTAGGTTTACGGGTATTCAAATGCGCGTAACCAGTACGGTTTAGCTGCGTATTCATGCATCATCAGTTAGGACATTTCATATAGACTAGAGTAGTCTACATATCATCCGTATCATCATCATATTAGGTCATGCACGGGTTTGTGTGATTTTCTTTAACGTATATTTAATTATTTAATAAACGTTACCACTCAGTCATTGCTACTAACAGTACACCCGATACTCCCGTCAGTGATCATAACATATTTTCATACTCATAATAATGATATAAAGATTATATTATTAATGTACCCGGTGTGTTAAATTCAATAGCTATATTTTTCGTAAAAGCTTATAACTCCGTCGGTTTGCGAAATTTCAACCCGATAACTATTCTAACACCCGATTCTTGCAAGGAATATGATTTTACAATTTTTACAACTTCGTTACATTTTATTTTAACTCGTCACGATTTATTTTTAGCTAACTCGGTACACGATAACACCTAATGTATACACAAAACAACTAATACTTGCTTAAATGGGGGGACAAGTTCTTTAATTAGCAAAATTTATTTTCTTTTTCCTTCCATGTGCCGCCCCCTAGCCCCTAAACTTCCAAATAGCACTTGATTTACAAAGACTAACATTAATGCAACAAGACTTCATGCTTTTGATTTAATTTCCATAACACTCATTCACTACAAATCAACTAGCAAAACATCAAAGTTTTCTCTCCTTTTTCTCTCCATATTGATCGACCAAGAACAAGAACACACAAGAGTTCATAAACTTTTCAAGAACAAGTGATAATCTATTCTCATTTACACTCCTTGTTAGGATTTTGAAATAAAAATCCCAAGGTTTCTTACATAATCATCTCCAAAACTCTTCAAATCATCAAGTAAGCTTCAGGTAATCTTTTCAATCTTTTCATACTTTCATTTGATGTATTTTCAAGTTATATTAGTAACTAGTTATGCAAATATATATGTTCATACCACTCCATGCTTAACCTTTCATTTTAAACAATAGATCCATAAGTTTTATTAGTAATCTCATGAAATCTACCAATGTTGGTGATGTTTAGGATCCCATGACACCCTAAGAAGGTGTATGGTAGGATTAGATTAGTTGTGGTATTGATTGGAAGTGGTTTGATCAAGCCTTGAACTAGAAAATGTGTTTTTGACAACAATAGAAGTAGGTTCTGTCCAAAATCGTGGGATCTGGAAAACTCAGTAGCTCAGGGGATATTTTGGCTTAAATATTCAGAAAATACTTTCAAAAACGAAACCGTGGCCGCTTGAATGACTAAAAACCGACTTACGACGAGAAAGTTATGATTTTTCTAAGTTTGGCGACGAAAAACTAATTTCTGAAAATTATGCGTGCTGTTTGCCGAGATTCAAAGGACAAAACGAGGCGTTAGACTTGATCTAGAAGACCCGACCTACTGAAATTATGTTAGTTCATGTTAATACGAAACCGTGGATATAAAGAACGTAGAAAACGGGCTTATAACGACCGAGATACACACCTTTGTAATACATCAGGTTGAGGGCCATTTTTCTCATTGATCGAGACCCGTATGGTCAAAAGTTAAATGATACGACTTCTAAAATTGTTGCAAGGTTTTCAAAAACGTCAAGCTTATGTCCTAACACTTAACGTACAATATTTCGCGACTAGTTTTGCGAGGCCATTTGGGCATATTTTCACAAGTAATGAAAAGTGTTATTTTTGCTACGAAAACACTATATTCACCAATAGACCACCAAACGAGGATCGGGGAGTATTGTTTCAACATATTTACATGAAAAGTGTTTATTAACTTAACGAGACGTCAAAAATGTATTTTTCGACGATGAACGTTATTTTCAAAACTAACGAGTGGTATCGTTAACATACGTATTTGCATGTGTAGCATCATTTCATTGCTTACATTAGATCCTATCATTCACATTAGGTTGCGGTTAGAGACTGAGCCTCATTTTGGCATATCCATTATTGTTATTGTTGCTAGCGTATCAGGTGTGTTTCATAGCCCCTACTTTTACTTGTTTTACAACTGTTTGGAGGAGAATACATGCTCGTTTTCATCTAAATGTATACTTGAGTTACTTGAACATGCCACTTGTTTAGTCAAATCATTATTTGCTCTGCTTATGAATTTGTTATTCATTCAAATGTATTGTATATTCACTTGTATCACACTTAATTCTTTTGACCCATGGACCCAAGCACATTAAACAGTTATGCCTGCTTAACCGAATGAACCGGCCCCAACACTATGTACATACATGACAAATGAACGGGTCACATAACCGAATGAACGAGTAATATGACCGAATGAACGGGTCGCATGACAAATGAACGGGTCACATGACAGAATGAACGGGTCACATGACAGAATGAACGGGTCACATAACCAAATGAATTGGTCACGTAACCGAATGTACTGATCGAACTAAATGTATTTTAAATCATGGTCCACATATTACTTTTGTTCACTCAAACCAAACCTTATTTGGCAGTGGGTTGTAAACACACAGGTTGCAAGTCTTGTATGGGGGGGACTTGGGACTGAGTGGATTTACAATGCCTTTGCTGGGAAATCATTATTCAAACGCTTTACATTTTACACTAAACTCTATGAACTCACCAACCTCGTGTTGACACTTTAGCATGTATTTTCAGGTATAAAGCGATACACGTTATTGGAGGCTCTTGGCAGGGCATGACATGGTCATAGAAGACTCTGATATTCATTTGGGTACCGCTTAACTTAATTACGGGCCTATTTCCGCACTACTTTTGACAATGTAAATTTAACACTTTTGTTAATAAATTTTATCCTAAATGAAAGAGGTAAAAACCGTTCTTTGTACTCGTGTTGTGATACCAATTGAGTAGCACCCCAGCGACATGTATGCTTCCGCTGGACCCGATTTCTGGAGGGTGTTACAGATTGGTTTCAGAGCGTTGGCTATATAGAACTGGGTGACTTTAAAACCTAGACTATAGCTACTTACACGAAAACTTAACCCCATGACCGCCACATGCCTGCCTGCCAAGTTGATGCCTCATTTATGGTTTGTTGCTGACATATTTGATGAGATTTATATCTTATTATCAGATAGATTATACTCACTTATTCTCGTTGTTTACTATAATTGCCTTCCATATAAGTATGCTTACTTATCGTACACGTCGCAGCGTTGCACCTTTCCTCACGTAATCTCATCATCCGACCTCGAGTTTGGTCACTTGCCTTAGTCTTTCAGAACGGCTTTCAAATATGATGGACATATTATTAGTATAACTGAGCCGAGTTTTTCAAAATTCATTGAACCTCGGTGGATGATGAGTGGCCTTTTACTCATCATTTTAGACCCGAAAAACCCCACGAAAACGACCAAAAACACCCAAATGGACCATATATTATATCAAATATCCTTGGATTGTGTTTTATGTGTTGCAGGTACAAAAAGATTGAAAACGGGGCAAATACGGACAAAACCGAGCGTGATTTGGAAAAGAGCCGAAAACCGAAGCCGGGAAAGACAATTTTCATATGGATTTTTATTCGAGCTCAAAAATCCCAAACGGCCCTTGGATTATATTTATTTGGAAAAAATGGTCCCTTGATTAACTTTGAAAATTCGGCAGAAATGGTCCTTGAAGTTTACAACATTTACACCTATGGTCCTTGTGTTTATCTAATTTTCGTCTTAGTTAAAATACCAACCGGATCCAAAAGCAACATCAAACTAAAACACAACCTATCACAAACACTAAACTCCAACCCAATCTTACATTTAACCCTCAAACCCATCTATCCTTAAAAAACCCCAAAGCCCACCTTTATAACTTACCCAGCCCACTAAACAAACCCGTCCAACCCATCAAACCTTTAACCCGACCCATCCCAACTTTAAGCTAATAAAACACGGGTTATATAGTCAAATCCCCAAATCAAAGAGAGTCAAAATCCCTAACTTCGCTTAACCACTATTGCACCATCTTCTTCCCTAATTCCCGCCCACTTAAACCTAATCCTTCCGCTAACCTCCCCATCACTTTCACCACCACTACAAGCCAAACCACCCACATGACCTTGTCTTGGTCCCCCCCCCCACTCCACCTCAGCGATCCGAGGCACAAAAGAAAGATCAACGGCCAAGATTTGAAGATGTGGTGAGCAAGGAAGATCCAAGGGTCGATAAGGAAGCACACAAGAGCAGTGGAGAGACACTCTCACACAATAAACATACTTGACTAGGGTTTTGTAAAATTTTTTAGTATAAATATAGGTTCGGTAGCAGTTTTTCAAAATAGGATTTATTTTAGCTTTTTTTTAAGTTATTTGTATTTTTTTAAGCATTGTAATTTATTTTTAATTTTAATTTTAATTCAGTTTTTATTTAAAGTTCTAATTTACTGCTTTATCTTATTCATTGCTTGTTTTTACCTTACTGCTTATTTATTGCTTATCTTGCTTAGGATAGCTTATTAGAGTTTCTGCTTATCTGAAGTTATAATTTACTCTCATTTTAATTTTAATATCAGTTTTTTCTTTTTTTTTGAAAGTCGAATTAGTATAGGTTATTTCATCTGCTTTTGATGTTTACTTTATTGTTTCTGCTCTGCTTAGTTTAAGTTGGAGTTGGATTTTAAATTCTGTTTTGAGTATCTAATCTTGTTTTTAGCTTATCTGTTTTCAGATAAGCTATAGCTTATCTGTTTTTATTTTGAAAGAAAAAAAAAAGGAAACAATCAGTAAAGTACTCAAGTTGCTAATTGGATTTTTAAAAAGAAAGTTAAAGAAAAAAAGTTTAAATAGCAAAAAGTGTCCTTCCTGGGGTTCGAACCCAGGTCAGTGAACACACAAACCAACAGCTTTACCAAATGCACTAAGTCCCTTTTGATTTTATATTTGAACCATATTTTACTTAACACTCTTTTCTAATTTAGCTTATTAAAAACTGTTTGCTTATTTTCGGCTTATTTAAAAAAGCATTTTCACTTTTTATATTTTTCATAGCTCAAGTATAGTATTAAGTATTTTAGAAAAAAATTTCAGAATTTTCTTTTTCCATTTAGTATTTTTAATCAATTATTTTCTTTTAAATAGTTTTTAAATTATAAAAAATTATTTAAAAGTCAAAAAAATATTTTTCTTTTTTCCAAAATTTTCTTTTGTCATTTAGAGTTTTAAAAAATTATGTTGATACCCGTAGGATTAGTTTTTCAAATATTTTACGTTTTTACTCGTTCGTAGTTTAAAGTTCGCGTTATTTAATTTTCGTTTTAATAGATTTTAGTAACCAAACAAACCTCGTCTTTTCAAGCATTTTAATTACGAACCTTAAACGATATTCTCAATTTCACGCCTCGCAGGGAGAACGACCCGGGTACACGCTTGCCCGGTTTATTATAACTTGATTTTTGCGTTGAGCCGTTCCTCGTTGACTTTTCTTCGTGAGAGGTTGACTTGCGAATTGTTTCGACAACGATAATCAGTTTTTGGCGCCGCTGCCGGGGAGGTGTGTTGCGACAATATCGTCACGGTTTGACGATTAGTGACTTGAAGATCCTTCCTCGTGAAGTTTCGTATATATCTTGTGAATATTTTTTATCTAAAAACCCAAAAAAAAATTGAAAAATCCAAAAAACCCAAAAATATTTTCTCTTCCAAATTTATTTTTCTTTTTCCTTTTTAAATCCTAATGTTCTTGGTGCATGCGCACACGTTATCGTAGACGTGCTGCCCAATTAGTCGAACCCGAGATTCGTACTAATCCCGATCCTCCCATTATCATAATGGCGGAGAATAGCACCATGCTTGAGCTTCTCCAAGCACCCACCGAGGGTTACGGAGATGCTATTGTTGTTCCCCCGATCGTTGCCGAAAATTTCGAACTTAACCCGGCTTTACTATCCTTAGTAACGTCAAATCAATTTTACGGTTTCGAGAGGGATGACCCTCATTCCCACATTCGATGGTTCAACAAAATTTCATCGACCATCAAATGTAGGGATGTTCCTCCAGAAGCAATCAAATTGCTTCTCTTTCCTTTCTCTCTTGAGGGGGCAGCCCGGATTTGGCTTGAAAAACAACCCCCTCGTTCTATCTTAACTTGGGAAGATTTGGTGTCGAAATTTGTGAACGAATTCTTTCCACCTTCAAAAACCACAAGTTTAAAAAATGAAATTACCAAATTTACTCAAAAATTTGATGAATCTTTTAGTGAAGCGTGGGACCGTTTTAAAGAATTACTTCGCAAATGTCCTCACCACGGTTTTTCCGAGTTACACCAAATTGATACTTTTTACAATGGATTGAACCAAACCGACCAAGATTCTCTAAACGCCGCCTCCGGTGGTTTTATATTGAATCGGACTACGGGAGCTGCTTTGTCCATCATCGAGAACAAGTCAAAGGTTCGCACTTCACGAAGCAAACCGGTTGTTTCCCAAGTGAGTGCTTCGCCTTCTTGTTCACATCCGGTGAATACTTCTTCTTCTACCCCACAAGCTTCTCCACCCGCTCAAGTCAAAGCGGTGGAGGAAAGTTGTGTCACTTGTGGTGGTCCTCATGCTTATTATAATTGTACCGCCACCGATGGCCGGCCTTTTAAAAGCAATGCCGTAGCCGGGTCTTACAACCAAGGAGGTACTCAATACCATCCTCAAGTTGACCCGAGCTATCGTGCTAACTATCAAGCAGGACCACCCGGTTTTTCTCAACCAAACAATCAAAACAGATTTAATCAAAACCAAAGTAGGGGGCAAAATGTTCCATATCAAGCCCCTACTAATCAATACCCGACCCAAGGGGTCAATTTCACTCAAGGGTATCAAGCTCCAAATTACCCTGCCCGATTGCTCCCTCAAATGATCTTGCAAATTACATTAAGACAAATGAGGTGAAAATGAGGTCCATGCAAAATCAAATCACAATTTTGAAAAACGATTTTCAAAATGCTTTGACTAAGCAGGGTAATGAGCTCAAAAGAAAAATTGATCAATCGCAAATAAAGATTGAAAACATGTTTGATACCCTCATCCATCAATTTCAGCAAGCTAATTTAGCTAATCAAGCTAATCAAGCTTCTACTTCAGGAACTCTCCCAGCTAATACAATTCTAACCCAAAGGGAGAGATGAAAGCTGTTACCACCCGAAGTGGTAAAGCTTATGACGGACCCTCGATTCCTACTCCTTCTCCGGTGAAGGAAGTGGAACGAGAGAAGGAGGTAACAAAGGACAAGGTGCACACCTCAAGCCCACAAAGTACCGCACACGTCCCACCTCCAGTAACCCAACCAATTCCGGAACCCGATGTTCCAAAGACAAATTCTAAGCCTTCAATACCATATCCTTCAAGGCTTAATGATCAAAAGCATAAAGAAAAAAACAATCAACAAATGGAAGAGTTCTTTCAAATCTTCAATGAGTTGCATTTCGACATAAGCTTTGCAGATGCTCTCGTTCTTATGCCAAAATTTGCATCTAAACTGAAAAGTTTGCTAAGCAACAAGGAAAAGTTGTCGGAAATGGCAAAAACCCCCCTAAACGAACAATGCTCGGCGGTTATCCTCAAAAAGCTTCCCGAAAAGCTCGGAGACCCCGGCAAGTTTTTAATCCCATGTGATTTCTCGGGGATGGTTCAATGCTCCGCCTTGGCCGATCTTGGCGCTAGCATTAACCTTATGCCACTCTCGATATGGGAAAAATTGTCTCTTCCAAAGCTTACACCTACTTGCATGACACTCGAGCTAGCGGACCGTACTATTACACATCCGCTTGGAATAGCCGAGGACTTTGTTATGAAAGTAGGAAAATTTCACTTTCCCACTGATTTTGTTGTGGTAAACTTTGATGCTGATCCTCGAGTTCCACTCATTTTGGGTAGAGCTTTCTTAAGAACGAGCCGTGCTCTCATTGATGTGTACGCTGAAGAATTAACCATTCGTGTTGATAATGAAGCGGTCACGTTTAATATTAATCAGGGGTCTAAATGCAACGTTGCTACGATTGATCAAAAATCTGATATACTTTCAAGATTTACGGTCAAGAGTATGTCACAAAAACGTGCTGAGCTCAAAGCAATGAAAATTGCCCCTGGTTTAAGTCAATGGTTTAAGAGTTGTGCTGAAGTTAAAAGTGTTCTTGATTATGATGAACACGAATCGGAGGATACAACGGAAGTGGTGAAAACTGCTAGCTCTAAGAGCGCACCACTTGCCCCACCTCCGGAATCGGTTTATCGTATCGATATTTCCGCACCACTCATTTCCGACTCTTCCCATCCTTCTCCTCCGTTTGAGGGAAGTGATATCTATAAGGAAGAGCTCGAGGTTTTCTTGTTTGATGCTCCAATTTCGCCAGAAATTGTTGAGCCCGATTGTGATCCGGGGGGAGACGCTCCGTTGTTTGAAAAAATGATATTTGATGAACCATTATTTTCTCTCCCCCCGAAGAAAGTTGTTATTGAGGAAAAGCAGTCTGATCCTGTGGAGCTCGAGCTCAAGGATGCTTTTCCCGAATATGAGAGTTTTGTGTTTAATGACAAAAAGGAGAGTAGTGGCAGTCCCACTTCTCATCCTGATTATTCACTCTCGGCTTACGAAGCCTTTTCCTTTGATATCGATCATTTGGAAGAGACGGGTAGTGGCAGTACCACTTCCCATTCTTATCTCTCTCTTCCAGAATATGATTCATTTCATTTTGATATGAATGATCTTTATCATGAGGAGTTCTCCGGTGAACTCCCTCATAGTATATCTCCTCCGGAATACGATCATTTCTACTTTGATCTTGAGGAAGATACTAGTGTGGGGGGAGGTGTGCTTGATTATAAGAATTTACTTATTGAAAATTTCATCCCAACCCTCCCTCCCGTTGAAGAAAATATTGCTTTTGATGATGGAGAGTTTTTTATGATAGTCATAAAAATCTTGCTTCTCTTCATCACATATGGTGTGATTTCTCTTTCCTTTTCAACTACGGGAATGAGGACACCATATTTGACCCCGGTATCGCCCCTAATAGTTTCTACTATTAAAATACCGCGGGTGTATCTCATCGGAGTGGAACTTTCACATGCTTCAATGTTTATCCAAACATCTTGAATGAAAGTCCGATGGAGATTGTTTCTTCCACTTGCTTCCCCATGGACAAATGAATTTTGGGGTCGAGTCAAGCTCGTGACTCGGTTAGCAAAAACAAGCGCTTCGTGGGTGGCAACCCATGCTTATCTTCTATCTTCTTTCTTATTTCTAACACTAAGTGTGGGGGAGTTCCTCTACTTGTGCTTTGTGGTTGTATGTTTGCCTTTGTTTTCAGGATTCCCGTAGATCGTGATGATTGATGCGCCTGTTTTCAATCCAGCCGCCCAATATCCTATCTTTGTGTTTATGATTATCCAGGGATATCTTAAAATCCTTTTTGTGAAAAAGATTTCGTTTCCACACTTAGGTAGTAGTCTTACCCTTTTACGTTCTATAGTTTCGGCTCAGGCCGGTACTTTGAATATTGAGGGAAATATTCAATTCTAAGTGTGGGGGGGGAATTCTTGCGAATTTTGACCAAATTTTTTAAAAAAAAAAAATTCACAATTTTGTACCTTCTAGTCTCCTAGCACCCCCGTTTTGACCAAAATTTTAAAATTTTTATCGTATTTTTTTTCTAAAAAGAAGTGCTTCGCACAATAAAAAATAATTTGCTATACATTAATGCTTCGGTATTAATGAAAGTTTAGACTTGATTAGGCTAGAACAAGGGGAATCCCGACTCTGCTAGAATGTTGATCTAGCTGCTACCCTTAACGTTTAGGCTAAGTTTTTGCGAATTGTGCAAATGAAAATGCTAAGCGTGGAGTAGTTGGTTCTCTTTAGAGCTTATATAAGTAATCTATGGCTTTTCCTCCCAGGAGCTCCTAATCTGACTAAAATAAGTGCTATTTTCAAACTTTTGAACGCAAAAACTGTTTTTGTTAAGCAAATAAATTTTTATACAATCTTGATTTAGAATACTAGTTCAAAGTTTTATTTAAATTTCGGAATAAGCATACTTTCTTATAAACCCAATAAGAATGCAAAATGAAAGTGAGCAATTGCTTGAAAGTTGCAAAAGTTAAAGTTTTAAGTATGAATAAATAAGTGCTCTAAGCTACGGATTCGAGATCGGGCCTTGGATCCTTATTTCCGGAAGGCGTTTAGGTCTTGGCTACCCTCTTGCACCGGCCCTTGGACCTCTAGTTAAGGAATGTGTGAGGTCTTGGTCTAACCACCTTGGATCCTCATTTCAGGAATGTCTAGAGTCTTGGAACACTCCGTTGTAACGGCCCTTGGATCCTTTATTCCGAAAGGTGTAAGGTCTTGGAACTAAACCGTGAAGCTCCGTCGTTTAGAGTACACAAGTAAAAAGTTAGTGAAAAAAAAAAAAAAAAAAAAAAAGTGAAAAAGTGATGAAAAATGAAAAAGATGTTTATGTTTGTTTATGAATAAGTGTGAGAAACTTGCTTCTTCTCAAATTTAAATCGAAAGTTGAACTAGTATTCGTCAATATTGTCTAAAAGTTGGACGGTGATTTAGAAATTGTTGACTTCAAAGATCCCGTGAGCTCCGATACTATTCTCGAGGGTGTAAAAACCTTGCCTCCTAAGTTTACTAAGGATAAGCTGAGAAGAAAGTCGCTACATGGAGTGATCTCACCTTTGAATCTCTAATTTCTAAATCATTGTCGGTTTTTAACCCTAACAAATGTCGATTTTTACGATCAAAACTTTGAAAACAAGCACACACACTTAACGTATGAATAATTGTGGGAGTGAAAAGTTAAGTCTCGGCTTACATAGGTTGCTAATATAAGTAGTGTTAGCATTTTACAAAAACGTTTGCACAAGGGTTTTTAGACTTAGTTGGGAAGTATAAAAAGAGGATGACGATTACAATTCCCCGGAGTCACCCATTTTGTGTGATTCCCATTCCAGGATGCCATTTTTGAAAGTCAAGCATGATATCTACGTTTGTTCCCTTTTTAGTTACTTGCATTTTATAAAGTCAAAACGGGGTGTAATATTTTTGGTAACCTTGATATTTTTGATCCTTTCATTACTTCATATGATCGGATTGCTAGGGACTAGCAATTGCTTAGTGTGGGGGATTAATGAGTGGCCTTTTACTCATCATTTTATACCCGAAAAACCCCACGAAAACGACCAAAAACACCCAAATGGACCATATATTATATCAAATATCCTTGGATTGTGTTTTATGTGTTGCAGGTACAAAAGGATTGAAAACGGGGCAAATATGGACAAAACCGAGCGTGATTTGGAAAAGAGCCGAAAACCGAAGCCGGGAAAGACAATTTTCATATGGATTTTTATTCGAGCTCAAAAATCCCAAACGGCCCTTGGATTATATTTATTTGGCAAAAATGGTCCCTTGATTAACTTTGAAAATTCGGCAGAAATGGTCCTTGAAGTTTACAACATTTACAACCATGGTCCTTGGTTTATCTAATTTTCGTCTTAGCTAAAATACCAACCGGATCCAAAAGCAACATCAAACTAAAACACAACCTATCACAAACACTAAACTCCAACCCAATCTTACATTTAACCCTCAAACCCATCTATCCTTAAAAAACCCCAAAGCCCACCTTTATAACTTACCCAGCCCACTAAACAAACCCGTCCAACCCATCAAACCTTTAACCCGACACATCCCAACTTTAAGCTAATAAAACACGGGTTATATAGTCAAATCCCCAAATCAAAGAGAGTCAAAATCCCTAACTTCGCTTAACCACTATTGCACCATCTTCTTCCCTAATTCCCGCCCACTTAAACCTAATCCTTCCGCTAACCTCCCCATCACTTTCACCACCACTACAAGCCAAACCACCCACATGACCTTGTCTTGGTCCCCCCCCCACTCCACCTCAGCGATCCGAGGCACAAAAGAAAGATCAACGGCCAAGATTTGAAGATGTGGTGAGCAAGGAAGATCCAAGGGTCGATAAGGAAGCACACAAGAGCAGTGGAGAGACACTCTCACACAACAAACACACTTGACTAGGGTTTTGTAAAATTTTTTAGTATAAATATAGGTTCGGTAGCAGTTTTTCAAAATAGGATTTATTTTAGCTTTTTTTTAAGGTATTTGTATTTTTTTTAAGCATTGTAATTTATTTTTAATTTTAATTTTAATTCAGTTTTTATTTAAAGTTCTAATTTACTGCTTTATCTTATTCATTGCTTGTTTTTACCTTACTGCTTATTTATTGCTTATCTGTGCTTAGGATAGCTTATTAGAGTTTCTGCTTATCTGAAGTTATAATTTACTCTCATTTTAATTTTAATATCAGTTTTTTCTTTTTTTTGAAAGTCGAATTAGTATAAGGTTATTTCATCTGCTTTTGATGTTTACTTTATTGTTTCTGCTCTGCTTAGTTTAAGTTGGAGTTGGATTTTAAATTCTGTTTTGAGTTCTAATCTTGTTTTTAGCTTATCTGTTTTCAGATAAGCTATAGCTTATCTGTTTTTATTTTGAAAGAAAAAAAAAAGGAAACAATCAGTAAAGTACTCAAGTTGCTAATTGGATTTTTAAAAAGAAAGTTAAAGAAAAAAAGTTTAAATAGCAAAAAGTGTCCTTCCTGGGGTTCGAACCCAGGTCAGTGAACACACAAACCAACAGCTTTACCAAATGCACTAAGTCCCTTTTGATTTTATATTTGAACCATATTTTACTTAACACTCTTTTCTAATTTAGCTTATTAAAAACTGTTTGCTTATTTTTGGCTTATTTAAAAAAGCATTTTCACTTTTTATATTTTTCATAGCTCAAGTTTAGTATTAAGTATTTTAGAAAAAAATTTCAGAATTTTCTTTTTCCATTTAGTATTTTTAATCAATTATTTTCTTTTAAATAGTTTTTAAATTATAAAAAATTATTTAAAAGTCAAAAAAATATTTTTCTTTTTTCCAAAATTTTCTTTTGTCATTTAGAGTTTATAAAAATTATGTTGATACCCGTAGGATTAGTTTTTCAAATATTTTACGTTTTTACTCGTTCGTAGTTTAAAGTTCGCGTTATTTAATTTTCGTTTTAATAGATTTTAGTAACCAAACAAACCTCGTCTTTTCAAGCATTTTAATTACGAACCTTAAACGATATTCTCAATTTCACGCCTCGCAGGGAGAACGACCCGGGTATACGCTTGCCCGGTTTATTATAACTTGATTTTTGCGTTGAACCGTTCCTCGTTGACTTTTCTTCGTGAGAGGTTGACTTGTGAGTTGTTTCGACGACGACAATTAGTGGAATATAGGCTGGTCATCTATATTCGACCAGGGACAGTGGGACATAGGCTGACCACCTATGTCCGACTCAGAGATGAATTTTGCAATACTGGGAATAGTTATAATAGAATTATGTCCAGGTTGATTCTCTACTCGATTTCTAAAGGCTTCAAAAATTCATGTGTGTGTACACAATCGTTGCAAGAACATTCGCATCTACATCACCTCGTGAACCACTGCCTAGAAGCACGTCAGGTAATCATAACTCAACCTCAAGCTTTCATTCTATGACAAGCCACTTAGAACACCTACTTTTTGGAACCGTCCTTATTACGTCTCACTCTTCTATTCTTGTTTTCAAGAATCATGCCACCAAAGAAAACCACTTCAACGATGACACCAGCTGAGATCAGGAAGCTTGTTGCCGACAGTGTTGAGGCAGCACTAGTAGCCGAAAGAGCAGCCGTAGCCGCTGCTGCTGAAGCCGCTTCTAGGGCAGAGACAGCAGAAGTTGCCGGACAAGCAGCAAATGGTACTAAAGGAGTAAATGCACTTACAAAGACTTCAAGAGTGGTGATCCTGCAAAATTCAAAGGCACTGAAGGAGCCACTGCTATGATCCGATGGTTTGAAAAGATAGAATCTGTATTCCTTCTATGCAACTGTCCAGAGGACAGTGATGCGTCGTGTATGTCATTTTCGGTTTAGCAGTATTAATGCCTACTCAAGTTTTAAATTTATATTTAGCCGACTTATCAATAACACACACACTTAACGAGCAGTGTACCCGGTCAGTATGAATATAATGGTAAGTAGAGTTCGATCACTAAGAGTGGAACGTATTATCTAGTTATTCTAATCAGTATTTTAATATATTAAGTTAGCTATACAACCTATTCTAACGCAAGGGGGTTCAGCCTGAGAGACTGGCACGATTTGGTTGCAATTAAATAATAAACTAAACCAATAGGCACGAATCAGCGAATAGCACACACGTAACAGATAAATACTTGAGACAATAAGAAGAACTGTCCTGATAGATAAGTAGTTTGTCATTGTTTTATTGCTAGTTTTATATAAAGTGTATAGTTCGATGCAACGCACCGAGATTAAGTCCTTTCTCGTTGGTTCTAATCTTATCGGCGAGTAAACCCTTAATGATTACTTATGACTATCCAATTTATCTTTCTTCCTACTTTTCTACAGACAATAGAATGCATAGGCGATCTAATAAATAGGCGAGGGCAGAGGCATGGCGACCCGATCAACGCTCAGCTAGACACAGAGGTTATCTATGCACTAATAAAAGTCACCAAAGACATCAACATATAAACTTTAATTAATGAGAAAGCAGTTTTAAGGGAGTGCAATCTTTCCGTTGTCACATTACACAAGCCACCAATCTTGATGAATTAAAGTTTACTAACACAATAAAACAAAACTACTTAATGAATTAAACACATGCAGCACCTTCTTACAGCTCTTGTATCTTCGTTTGGGTGTGTCTTGTGCTGCCTATTCGTCTGAATTGTCCTAGGTTTCTGGTCTTCAACCTCGTATATAATATTATTATTATCCTCCTGAATTCGTCTGGTCTTGGGGTATTTATAGTTTCTGTCTGAGGGTAAGATGCGGCGCATCTAGTAAGTAGATGCGGCGCATTGACTTAACTTCGCGTGGGGTCCAAGATTATAATATTCAGGAATATTCGTACACCGCCAGAAGATGCGGCGTAACTCCATAAATAGATGCGGCGCATGTCCTCTTGTATCTTGGATCGTATCTGGTGAAATATTGATAGTGATGCGCCGTATGTAATAAGTGAGATGCGGCGCATCTGGAGCAAAATGTCTTGATCTTGTACATTTCAGTAGACTCTTAACTTCTTGCATGTTTTGCTCCATAATTAGTCCAAAATCGCCAAGTTTCACCAAATGCTTGTTTTTACCTGAGAATTACAAAAGTAAACGATTAAGTATCAATCCTCATACATAATATAATAAAACAAGTCAAATAATTAGGATAAATGATAGTAATAAAATGTACTTATTTGAGTTCATCAAATATCCCCCCACTTGAACTTTACTTGTCCCCAAGTAAACCTTAGAATTAATCTTATGAAAATGTATCCTAAAAGATATTAGGATTTATTTTTATATTTAAGCATGTATTCATTTTTGTCATAATCACACAACCAAACACTTAACGAATTAGAAGTAAAAATAAAATATTCTGATAAAAGCAAATCTAATCGTTTAACTGTCCAGTCGTGACGAATATTCTATCATAAGCTTGGCAAGTATACACATCTCCCCCACTAAAGCCAAGGAATAACAAGTCTAAAGCGGTAAAAAGGGTTTTTAAGTTTTAAAGGGTTAATTATTCTCCTTAATCTCTATCGATCTCAAATTCCAGAAAAGGCGACAAAATCACAAATACATGATCGAATCCACGAACACGATACTTGCAATTGCTCAAATCCTTAACTCGAATAGGCTAAAGATAGGTCCAAACTTCACCAATAATATTATATCAAAAAGGGCGACAAAATCATAAATACATAGCCGAATCCACGACTACGATACTTAAGATTGCTCAAATCCCTAATCTCAATAAATCAAAGGTTTGGTTGGATAAAGAATAATACAGGGTATGGATAATTTTGGGATATAAATTGGTGTAAAATGAAAAATAAACAAAACAAATAAATTAAAATCCTAAGTGTGGTTAATCACTATCCCAACCATCCCATGAATAAGACTCATATCATTGAATAACTCAAGCTTTAACACTTGAAACACACGCTTTAGGTAGACACGAATTATACTCAACAAGATCTTAATCAAAGAATAAACCTTAGTTGGCGTTCCCATAACTGCCAACTCCCATTCAATCCATAGATATAATATACAACAATTAGTGGTGATATCAGACCACTTACATAACTTTACATAAGTTGGTTAAAACAAACATCCAACTTTTCCTTTTTCTTTTTTTTCTTTTTCTTTTCTTGTTTTTCAATTTTTTTTTTTTTTTTTTTTTAACCTACTAACATAAACATAGATGTGTAAAATTTCACCACATCACCGAAACGATAATTCTGGATAATTTTTCCATACTTTTCATGACTTCAGAAATAACGGTAATAGTGAAAGTAGTAAACACACGAAAAATAAACTCAAAGATATACAATATTTACTTTCACTCCAATTGCATTGTGCAATTTCCCGACCTAACCATAGATAATGAATTACGCACGCGAACACAGGTAATGTAAGGAAACACACTTTGCCTAAAGCAATTAACCAACCACGAATTTTAATCTATAGGGTAGGCTAAGGTGTAAGGGTGTAACGAAACATTTTAACAAAGGTGTAAGAAACGAAAGGAATGGCTCTGAGTGTTTTTCTAGGGGTATCTTACTCTAAAAATGAGAGTAACAAAGGGGTTTATACGGGGGTTAACTAACCAGTGTAGTTAGCTAATAACACATAACATATAAAGCTATTTGGGTGTAATCCTAGAAATTTTACCAATTTAGACAAGTCATTCCAATTATATAAATAATACTTATTATGGTGGTCTCGAATAGTATACAAGCCAAGTTCTAAAGTTTACAAGTCACCGGCACACTCATAGATTTGTGAATTTTGAAAAATCACAATTTTTGAAAATAACGTCATGTGTGCAGCTATGCAACTTAGACTTTAAACAAAAACATGCTAAAAAATTTTAAATTTTTATATATTAAGCACATTTTAAGCATATTTTGAAAAGTTTAGGACAAGTAAGTGTTAAGTGTTCTAATTCTCCATCCCCCCACTTAAGTTAAACAACGTCTTCGTTGTTTGTATCAAAGGTTAAAAACTAGAAAATAAAAGAATTAGAACAGAAAAACTCCCCAGAGATTTGCTCGGTATGATCCTCCATTTTGTATAAGAGCAAAAATCATCTTTCTTGTGGATTAGAGCGTTTAAGATTCATAATAGATGTATCCACAGGAAATGCAGGAATCTATAATACCACCAAGGCTTTAAAACACACCTAAGTTAAGAAAGGTTCAAACTTGAATAATACATTAGTAGTTAGTTAAAATAAAACATAAAAATTAAAAATGAAAATCATCAGGTCAGTCGATGCGCCGTATCTTATGGAAGAAGATACGCCGTATCGAGCCTGGAATAAATACGGATCAGAATAGAAGATGCGTCGCATCCTTAACCAGGGATGCGCCGCATTAAAATAAACTGATAAAAAGTTTTAAAGTCGAAAATAAAAAATGCAGAAAAATAAAATAAGATATGACCTGTGCAGGAGATGCGTCGCATCTCAGGATTGAGATGCGCCGTATACTCTGCGGCCTGACTGACTCAACACAGAACAGAAAATTAAAAGATAAATCCGGGTTGTCTCCCGGTAAGCACTTGTCTTTATTCCAGAGTCTTCAAGTTAGACTCACGTTCAGCTCATTAACATCGATCATTGAAGGAGTCGGAAACATCGCGCTCCCTCATTGCCAATTCAGTAATATTGAACACTCCTTGCTCGTCCTTAATTTCCACGCCGTTCTTCTTCAGTATCTGTGTAAACAAAGTTCTGTCCCTTTCGGGCAGAGATGACAAAATGATAGACGGGAAATTCTTATTATCATATAGGCATAAATAAGCAAGGTGGGGTGGTAGTTCAATAAACACATCATTATTCAAATTCGTTTTCTCAACTATTCTCCTACGTTTGTTAATTACTACGCAATCATACCACTCATCATCAGAATCATTAACAACATCGCGTCTAAGTTCGGTAGGTACATTAAGGTCAATAAATTCCTCAAAGTTCTCATGATTAGGATTAGTTGAGTTGTTTTGAATCAATGTTTCCCCCATAAGCCTAGCTTCAAGATCGAGGTCCATACGCTCTCTTAATCCTAGCACATAGACACCTCTAATTATGCTTTTAACAGGATCTTGGCACTTATAGACTAGTTTATTATTCCCTACCCTTAACGAGATTTTTCTTTTAAACACATCAATCTTAGCATGGGCAGTAGACAAGAAGGGTCTTCCAAGGATTAAAGGAACCTTAACATCCTCGGGCATATCTAATATAACAAAGTCTACAGGGAAAATAAGCTTCTCAATCTTAACTAGCACATTATTAGCAATCCCTTCAGGTCATTTTACCGTTTTATCAGCCAACTCAATAAGTAATTTAGTTGGTGCTAATTTTCCTAGTCCTAGGGTAGCGAATGTCTTAAGAGGCATAACACTAACACTAGCTCCTAAGTCAGCTAACACATTATTGAAAGATATATTGTTAATTGAACAAGGCAAAGTAAAACTTCCTGGGTCTTTTTCTTTATGAGGCAAGGCATTTAAGTCGGTTGCAGAGCTCTCTTCTTTCATTGTAGCCTTGATCTCTTCTTCAATCTTTGTCTTTTCTTTGAGTAGTCTCCTTAAACTGATTGAAGAATTAAAGAAAAATTCGGGTCTTGCACCATCATTACCATTCATCGATCTTCTAGGTAAGTAAGGAGTGACTTCTTCAGTGGTGCTTATGGCCTTGACATGATCTCTTGGGTTGGTTTCGGTTGAGCTAGGTAAACTTCCGTATCCCCTTTCTTGAAGAACTTTGCTCATTTGACCAATTTGTTGTTCCAATGCTTTGATCGAAGCTCCTTGATTTCTTGTAGTAGTGTCCGTTGAAGATCGGATTTCTTTGATCATAGCAGTATTCTCTTCATGTCTTTTAGCAGCATCGGCCATAATTTGCTTAAGAGTGTCATCTAAAGTCTGCCTCCTTTCTTGATAAGCGGGATTGAAGTTGTTCTTTTGATAGAATCCCGGGGTAGCTTCCCTAAATCTTCCTGAAGGTCGGAATGGTTGTCCAAATTGGGTATAATATGCTTCTTCAAACGTCTCACTTTCATTCTTATTCGGGAAATCCTTAGTGTAGTGAGGTCCTTCGCACTTTTCACATCCAACTTGGGCAGCATACACTCTTTCATCACTCTTCTTCATCTCTCTACTAATTTTATCCAATTGAGCTTGAATAGCAGCAATCCCGTCAAAATTAGTGCTGCTCTTAGATCTAGTAGAGGTCCCATCGTGCCATTTTTGAGAATGATCAGCAGCATCTTGGATTGCTTTCCTAGCATTTGTTGCACTCATTTGAGGCACAGCTCCCTTAGCGTCCAAGATTTGTCTAGTAGGCACGTCCAATCCTTGATAAAACAATATTATCTCCTGCATAGGGGTTAGATAGTGTTGAGGACATTTTACCAGTAAATCTTTAAATCTTTCCCAAGCTTGATAAAGAGTTTCATCAGGCTCTTGCTTGAAACTGTTGATAGCCTCCATCTTTTTAGCAGTCCTAGCAGGTGGACAATATCTCTTCAGGAATTTGCTCTTCAAACCTTCCCATGTAGTGATTGAACTAGCAGGTTCATTCCTTAGCCACTTGTTAGCAGCTCCTTTTAGTGAGAGTGGAAAGATTCTTAGCATGATTTGATCGTCAGTGACTCCTTCCGAAGTAAACAAATCCGCAATCTCGAGACCTTTTCAACATGCTCATTAGCATCCTCATGTTCCGATCCACTGAAAGCATTCTCTCTTAGCTCCTTGAGAAACTGACCTTTCAATTCAAACTTTGACTTATCATCAAACTTTGGTCTAGCAACTCCTGAAGTGTAATCAGCACGGGTTTTGTTCATGTATTCCTCCATAGTTGTGTTTTCGCCCATTGTTTCTGTTTCTTCTTCCTCTTTCTCTTCAGAAAAATAATCAAGCTCGAATGAACTTGAAGTATCAAAGCTTTTTGTGTTGAAAAGCCTTTTAAGCGAATGAAAGACTCGTTCAGGATCTTCGAAAGGTTGAATCAAGTTCTTCGTAGAACTCCTGGTCATGCACTTCCTGAAATCAACACAAAAATATCAGTAGGGTATGCTCGAGAAAGTAATATATCAGAAAATTAACAACGAAAACGGAATACGAAAAATTAAAGTTACTGATATCTGCAGACGATGCGCCGTATCCAAAAAGTTGGATACGCCGTATCTTATAATCGTTAAAATCAAATCAGACTTTTATCAGAAATAGATACGCCGCTTAGAAATTAGAATGCGCCGTATCAATTTTAATAATCAAAAATCGATATTTATTTAAAATTAAATGCGTCGTATTAACGAAAGTTAATGCGCCGTATTTTCGTTACGTTTCAAAATATAAGATTTTTGATTCAGAAGATACGCCGTATCGACAGAGATCGATGCGCCGTATCGGTTTAATAATTCGAAAACTGTTTTTAATTAAAATAATAGATACGCCGTATCTGCTAAAGCAGATGCGTCGTATGGCGTTAACGTTTAGAAAAAAATTTTTTTATCAAAAACAGATACGCCGTATCTTGGGGAAAAGATGCGTCGTATCGAATTAATTAAACGCGTTGTATTTTATAAAAGTTAAACGCAATACGCCGTATCGAGAGATCAGATGTGCCGTATCGTTCGATTTAGCTCAGTACAACGATAGCAGAATACAAAAAATACGAAAAATAAAAACAAATAAAACACAAACGAAAATAAACACAAATAAAACAAATAGCACACAAAAACAGAAAATATGAAAATAATACAATGAATGCAAATTAATCTAATACACAACAAAATTAGCGGTTAGAATAAAAAATTAAAAACCTAATTAAAATACTAATCAAATTAACAGATAATAACAATTCACTCCCCGGCAGCGGCGCCAAAAACTTGATGCGCGTGTATGTCGTTGCGGTTTAGCAGTATTAATGCCTACTCAAGTTTTAAATTTATATTTAGCCGACTTATCAATAACACACACACTTAACGAGCAGTGTACCCGGTCAGTATGAATATAATGGTAAGTAGAGTGTCGATCACTAAGAGTGGAACGTATTATCTAGTTATTCTAATCAGTATTTTAATATATTAAGTTAGCTATACAACCTATTCTAACGCAAGGGGGTTCAGCCTGAGAGACTGGCACGATTTGGTTGCAATTAAATAATAAACTATACCAATAGGCACGAATCAGCGAATAGCACACACGTACACAGATAAATACTTGAGACAATAAGAAGAACTGTCCTGATAGATAAGTAGTTTGTCACTTGTTTTATTGCTAGTTTTATATGAAGTGTATAGTTCAATGCAACGCACCGAGATTAAGTCCTTTCTCGTTGGTTCTAATCTTATCGGCGAGTAAACCCTTAATGATTACTTATGACTATCCTATTTATCTTTCTTCCTACTTTTCTACAGACGATAGAATGCATAGGCGATCTAATAAATAGGCGAGGGCAGAGGCATGGCGACCCGATCAATGCTCAGCTAGACACAAAGGTTATCAATGCACTAATAAAAGTCACCAAAGACATCAACATATAAACTTTAATTAATGAGAAAGCAGTTTTAAGGGAGTGCAATCTTTCCGTTGTCACATTACACAAGCCACCAATCTTGATGAATTAAAGTTTACTAACACAATAAAACAAAACTACTTAATGAATTAAACACATGCAGCACCTTCTTACAGCTCTTGTATCTTCGTTTGGGTGTGTCTTGTGCTGCCTATTCGTCTGAATTCGTCCTAGGTTTCTGGTCTTCGAACCTCGTATATAATATTATTATTATCCTCCTGAATTCGTCTGGTCTTGGGGTATTTATAGTTTCTGTCTAAGGGTAAGATGCGGCGCATCTAGTAAGTAGATGCGGCGCATTGACTTAACTTCGCGTGGGGTCCAAGATTATAATATTCAGGAATATTCGTACACCGCCAGAAGATGCGGCGTAACTCCATAAATAGATGCGGCGCATGTCCTCTTGTATCTTGGATCGTATCTGGTGAAATATTGATAGTGATGCGCCGTATGTAATAAGTGAGATGCGGCGCATCTGGAGCAGAACTTGTACATTTCGGTAGACTCTTAACTTCTTGCATGTTTTGCTCCAAATTAGTCCAAAATCGCCAAGTTTCACCAAATGCTTGTTTTTACCTGAGAATTACAAAAGTAAACGATTAAGTATCAATCCTCATACATAATATAATAAAACAAGTCAAATAATTAGGATAAATGATAGTAATAAAATGTACTTATTTGAGTTCATCAGACAGCAAGGTAAAGTTTGCAACTAGCACACTCATTGACGAAGCAATGTCGTGGTGGAACTCTTATGCCCAGCCCATCGGTATGGAAAATGCTCACAAGCTCTCATGGGATGAATTCAAGAAGTTATTGTCTAAGAAGTTTTGTCCACGCACTGAGGTGAAAAAGTTGGAAACAGAATTTTATGAGTTAGTGACTAAGGGCAATGAGATTGAAGCCTACATCAGAAGATTTCAGGAGTTGGCTGCATTGTGTCCAACTATGGTTCCAGACAACGAAAAGCTGTTAGAAAATTTCATTGGAGGGCTACCATCCAGCATCCAGGGGGTGTAATTTCTTTTAACCCACAAACACTGGATGAAGCAATCAGAATATCTCAAAAGCTTATGGCACAGGTGGTGAAGAAGGGGACTACTGTCAACAACAATGGCCATAACAACAACAACAACAACATCAACCACGACAACAAAAGGAAATGGGACGACAACCAAGGAAATGATCAAGTTCAGCCGCCACACAAACAACATGAAGTGGTTAGGGCCTATGTTGCAGGGCCAAGTGTAAAGAAAGGATATGCAGGGACGTTACCCAAGTGAAATAAGTGTCGGTTTCACCACAATTGACCTTGCCCCACTCAATGTGGAAACTGCCAAAGGGTCGGACACCAAGCCAAGGATAGCAAGGCTCCCACTCTCATAATGCATTAGAAAGTCACGGTAACCTGCCATGAGTGTGGAGTAATTGGACACTTCAAGAGTGAATACCCAGAGCTGAGAAACCAGAATGGAGGAAGAGCTTATTGAAGTGCAAAGCTCGTCAAGACAACAACGACAATGACAATGGTTAAGAAGGGAACTTTTTCCTTACAAATAAATGGAAACCTAAACTCGCTAGTGTTGTATTTCTTTTGTGTTTCGCTTTACTTTCTATCGTATAAGTTTCATGTACTATTACGAATTCCTATCTACTGAATGTCTTATCTTTTAACACCGCAAGGGGACTCAAATATCCACATCTTCTCACCAAATCCACCCTGGAGACCAACATTAACTGAATTCAGGGACTGAATTCCTTTAACGGGTGGAGACTGTGACAACCCGTAATTTCAGGCCATTTTTCAAACCTCGACTAGTTACTATTCACATATTACTATTCATCATTTACTATTCACCAATCACTATTCACCATTCACTATTCATCATTTTTGAAGTCAGTTTGAGACTTTGAGAAGTTTTTAAAAATTTTACTATTCACAAAACACTATTCATTCTCGGAGGGAAATCACTATTCATGGTTATCATTCATGATTACGTAAACTAGGTTTACGGGTATTCAAATGCGTGTAACCAGTATAGTTTTGCTGCGTATTCATGCATCATCAGTAAGGACATTTCATATAGACTAGAGTAGTGTACATATCATTTGTATCATCATCATATTAGGTCATGCACGGGTTTGTGTGATTTTCATTAACGTATGTTTAATTATTTAATAAACGTTACCACTCAGTCATTGCTACTAACAGTATACCCGATACTCCCGTCAGTGATCATAACATATTTTTATAACTCCGTCGGTTTGCGAAATTTCAACCCGATAACTATTCTAACACCCGATTCTTGCAAGGAATATGATTTTACAATTTTTACAACTTCGTCATATTTTATTTTAACTCGTCACAATTTATTTTTAGTTAACTCGGTACACGATAACACCTAATGTATACACAAAACAACTAATACTTGCTTAAATGGGGGGACAAGTTCTTTAATTAGCAAAATTTCTTTTCTTTTTCCTTCCATGTGCCGCCCCCTAGCCCCTAAACTTCCAAATAGCACTTGATTTACAAAGACTAACATTAATGCAACAAGACTTCATGCTTTTGATTTAATTTCCATAACACTCATTCACTACAAATCAACTAGGAAAACATCAAAGTTTTCTCTCCTTTTTCTCTCCATATTGATCGGCCAAGAACAAGAACACACAAGAGTTCATAAACTTTTCAAGAACAAGTGATAATCTATTCTCATTTACACTCCTTGTTAGGATTTTGAAATAAAAATCCCAAGGTTTCTTACATAATCATATCCAAAACTCTTCAAATCATCAAGTAAGCTTCAAGTAATCTTTTCAATCTTTTCATACTTTCATTTGATGTATTTTCAAGTTATATTAGTAACTAGTTATGCAAATATATATGTTTCATACCACTCCATGCTTAACCTTTCATTTTAAACAATAGATCCATAAGTTTTATTAGTAATCTCATGAAATCCACCAATGTTGGTGATGTTTAGGATCCCATGACACCCTAAGAAGGTGTATGGTAGGATTATATTAGTTGTGGCATTGATTGGAAGTGGTTTGATCAAGCCTTGAAGTAGAAAATGTGTTTTTGACAACAATAGAAGTAGGTTCTGTCCAAAATCGTGGGATCTGGAAAACTCTATAGCTCAGGGGATATTTTTGCTTAAATATTCAGAAAATATTTTCAAAAACGAAACCGTGGCCGCTTGAATGACTAAAAACCGACTTACGACGAGAAAGTTATGATTTTTCTAAGTTTGGCGACGAAAAACTAATTTCTGAAAATTATACGTGCTGTTTGCCGAGATTCAAAGGACAAAACGAGGCGTTAGACTTGATCTAGAAGACCCTACCTACTGAAATTATGTTAGTTCGTGTTAATACGAAACCGTGGATCTAAAGAACGTAGAAAACGGGCTTATAACGACCGAGATACACACTTTTGAAACCCGACAAAACACAAACAATTCCATCAGCTTTTAATAAGAAAAATAATGCTAAATCAAAAACAGTTTTTGTAATACATCATGTTGAGGGCCATTTTTCTCATTGATCGAGACCCGTATGGTCAAAAGTTAAATGATACGACTTCTAGTCCTTGTTGCAAGGTTTTCAAAAACGTCAAGCGTATGTCCTAACACTTAACGTGCAATATTTCGCGACTAGTTTTGCGAGGCCATTTGGGCATATTTTCACAAGTAATGAAAAGCGTTATTTTTGCTACGAAAACACTATATTCACCAATAGACCACCAAACGAGGATCGGGGAGTATTGTTTCAACATATTTACATGAAAAGTGTTTATTAACTTAACGAGACGTCAAAAATGTATTTTTCGACGATGAACGTTATTTTCAAAACTAACGAGTGGTATCGTTAACATACGTATTTGCATGTGTAGCATCATTTCATTGCTTACATTAGATCCTATCATTCACATTAGGTTGCGGTTAGAGACTGAGCCTCATTTTGGCATATCCATTATTGTTATTGTTGCTAGCGTATCAGGTGTGTTTCATAGCCCCTACTTTTACTTGTTTTACAACTGTTTGGAGGAGAATACATGCTCGTTTTCATCTAAATGTATACTTGAGTTACTTGAACATGCCACTTGTTTAGTCAAATCATTATTTGCTCTGCTTATGAATTTGTTATTCATTCAAATGTATTGTATATTCACTTGTATCACACTTAATTCTTTTTACCCATGGACCCAAGCACTTTAAACAGTTATGCCTGCTTAACCGAATGAACCGGCCCCAACACTATGTACATACATAGAAAATGAATGGGTCACATAACCGAATGAACGAGTAATATGACCAAATGAACGGGTCGCATGACAAATGAACGGGTCACATGACAGAATGAACAGGTCACCTAACCAAATGAATTGGTCACGTAACCGAATGTACTGATCGAACTAAATGTATTTTAAATTATGGTCCACATATTACTTTTGTTCACTCAAACCAAACCCTATTTGGCAGTGGGTTGTAAACACACAGGTTGCAAGTCTTGTATGGGCAGGACTTGGGACTGAGTGAATTTACAATGCCTTTGCTGGGAAATCATTATTCAAACGCTTTACATTGTACACTAAACTCTATGAACTCACCAACCTCGTGTTGACACTTTAGCATGTATTTTCAGGTATAAAGCGATAGCACGCTATTGGAGGCTTTTGGCAGGGCATGGTATGGTCATAGAAGACTCTGATATTCATTTGGGGACCGCTTAACTTAATTATGGGCCTATTTCCGCGCTACTTTTGACAATGTAAATTTAACACTTTTGTTAATAATTTTTATCCTAAATGAAAGAGGTAAAAACGGTCCTTTGTACTCGTGTTGTGATACTAATTGAGTAGCACCCCAGCGACATGTATGCTTCTGCTGGACCCGATTTCTGGGGGTGTTACACAAAGTAAGGTCACATTCGTGTGATATAGATGAATTTAAATGATAGGAGGCAACTTAGGATTTCAACCAAATGGCCTTCCATTTACATATAATGATATATTAGCTAGCCACATCAGTTAGTTAACCACTTTTTATGGACCCATTTGTTAGCACTCATTTTTTGTGCTAGATACCATTAGTATACCCTCCGAGCCATTCTTTTTCATTTTGTTACATCTAGAAACATACAAAAATATTTTTCACTTTAAACTTTAGCCTAACCCTTGATCAAGTCGAATTGATAAGTTGCTTGTTGTTTGGTGTGAAGGAGTTTTTGATGATTATTAATCTACACTTTGTATTTCGGATATACCTTTCCGACAAAGACGATGGTAGTTACTTCTTATTTGTAGTTTTGAGGTATATGCTCATCCAAAGTGTGGGGGATGTTGAAAATAAAAGAAAAAAGACAATAAGTAATCAAAAGAGAAAAAAATGAAAAAATATATATGATGACAAAAATAGCCAATGAGCTATAAGTATGAAGATGAAGGAAGAAGAAGTATTTTGAGTTATCGATTAGCCAATGTGATAAGATGTGATATATAATATATATATATATATATATATATATATATATATATATATATATATATATATATATATATATATATATATATATATATATATATATAGTGTGTGTGTGTGGTGATCGACGAAAGAAATCAATGAAAAGGCGAAATGTTAATTCAGAGGCTATAATCATTTTGGGGTACATGGGTCGATTCTTTTTGCAAAAAGTGATTTTGGTATTTGACTTGATTTTTGTTGTAAAACTAACTTATAAATCAATCCCATGCCTTATCCAAACCCTAATATTAACCCTTAGCCTAACGTTTCAACCCGAATAAAAGTCCTCTTTGATACTTTTATTTATTTTTTGCATGATTTGGATTAGTTTTGATACTCGTTCAAGCTTATGGTATGACATGAAATCATGACTGAGCAATTGAGTGAAATACACCTCTAACAAAAGAAATGAGTGTGAGTGAATTATATAATCTATTTTTTTTCGTGAGGAGCTTAGTTATGTTATCTAGCTTGATTGAGTAATACGTTTGATTTTTCATATACAAAAGATAAAACTCACTTTTGCTCTTTTACCTTGGTGAAAGAATGATTAGTGAACCTTTTTGAGAATCATGATTGGTTGGCTATTGGAATACTATTTTTCAAATTATTAATTTACTTGAGGGCAAGCAAAGCTTTAGTGTGGGGGAATTTGATAACGCTCATTTTGTATATGTTAGAGTCGCGTTATTTGTATATTTGTGCATGTTATTTAGTTATGTTTATGAGCATTTTGCGCTTAAAAGGTATAAAAGATGTGTTCAGGTTTGGTACAAGGAAATATTAAGAAAGGCGAAGAAAAGTAGACAAATCAAGAAGATATGCAAAGTAAAGAT
>CP139508.1:198920143-198934514 GCA_021014915.2 Artemisia tridentata subsp. tridentata
TATGAGACACTGAGCACTACAACGTTACTCCTTTAAGTGTTTTGTCAATTCATAGTCACTTGAACGAACGAACAAGTTACCTTCTTACAAAAAGTATGATAAAACACAATTTTGAAAAATTCAACCTCAACTTCAAATAAGCAACAAATGACCTTCTTCAGCAATAATAATTTTGATAAACAAGCCTTTTTATCGTTTAAGATCCAACTCTCTTCTGTGTGTGATTCTTCCCTTTTGTGTGTGAACCTTGAAAGAAAACCAAAAATTCGACCATACCTCAACTGTTTCTGCAGCAGTTTTCAATGATGCATATCTTGCATCCTAAAGCTCAGATTGAGATCCCTCCAGTGAGAATCTACCTTGATATACCAAGAACCTTCAGTAAAAATTTCAGCCTAATCAAACGGTTAACGAAGGAGTTATCGCCTTTTGAAAACAGCCCTGCAGCGAGTTACGAAAATACGAACCAGATCCAAATTTTCTTCTTTCTTTCGATAAAACCTTTTCTTTTCCTAGATCCAGAGCCCCCCCCCCCCCCCCACGCTCTGATACCAACTGTGAAAACTTATTTTAGAGCTACTTACATCTAACAATAAGTTTTGTGATCATTTATGGACTCAAGGCTGTTAAGCCTTTGATCTAGGATATAGTCTATGACTAGTATGATGATAATATTGGCGGAATATTCAAATGAAAGAAACAATACTATCATAACAAGGTTTTGCCAAACTTTCTCTTTATCGTCTCAATATTATTCAAACATAATACGGTTACATCAATGAATTGTAACGGGGATACTAATATCCTTGAGACGACTAACTACACTAACAGCCCCAATACTACTTGATCAATAGTAGTACGGTTACCCTCTATCAATAACAGGGATCAAAGGATCCTTGAGGCTAAACCAAACTAACAACATCAGACCCCATGTCTAATGTTCCCACACACACTCTTTCTTGGTGATTACATTTGAACACACTTGGTGTTTTAGTTCTAAGCACTCTTTTAGAGTCTTTGTAAATCACATTGGTGTTCACATAGTGACACACACTTTTATCTAAGGGTGTGATCTCCTTTTTATAGAACAAAGGAGGTCATTACAAAATTGATAAGCTTTTGTCTACTACTTGCTTGTTATGTGTCAGTCATTAAGATACAACATGTATCTTGTTTTACAACTTTGTTGACTGAACAAATATCTAGATATTATCTAAAGATAATATCTTCTTCATCCTTATCCATCCAGCAGTAGTATGACTCACTGATCAGCAGCTTCATTTGCACTAGCAGTACTAACTGTTTGCACTAGCAGTTCCAACTGTTTGCACTAGCAGTTCCAACTGCTACCTTCTTTGCACTAGCAGTTCCAACTACTACCTTCTTTGCACTAGCAGTTCCAACTGCTAGGTGTATTTTGCTTATCATTTCAGTAATCCTTATGTTTCATTCTTCTTGTTTTGTATCATCAAATCTATGAAATATATAAAACCCAAACAATATATATATATATATATATATATATATATATATATATATGTGTATATATGTATATATGTATATATATATATATATATATATATATATATAACTGAAGGTGTGTGACGTCATCAATGACATGGAAGTCCACCTCATCATCTTTTAATTCCATGTCATCACAATGAAGCCACATAAGCATTCTTTTGGGTTGTGAATTCCGGAATTTATTTGTTCAAAAATACATGAGCATGGATTCGAACATGGTTTTGTGAATAAGTGTTAATCACATCTTAACCACTGCACCAACACAATGTTTTGTATTTGTTTTACAAACTAAAATCTATAAACACAAGGAAGGATAGATAGTATTTGGGAAGCTTAATCCGAATATCATACCTATTGCAGTTTGATTCATATGAGGATAAGTATAGAATGTATTCTATGATATCTTTTACATCCAAAAATAGTTTACAGATATCTATATTTCACACAATTGCAGCCCTAATTTTTAACTATATATACATCATTAACTACGCATCTACAAACAGATACATATTTTTAATATACAGAAATCGATCTACATATCAACCCTAATCAAATATGCAGTAGCAAAGACATTCTGAAAGGCTTTCAAAATCTAAGCAAAACAAAAGTTCTGCAAGTTGTTTGCAAGGTATTGTGTTCTTGAATAATTTGGTTACATATAATTTGTATTTAATTCATGATACAATGATTGTTGTGCATCTTATTTTGTGCTTGCATTAATTACATATGTATGCTTTGTATCTTGATGCATATTTGTTAGCTGTAGATATCCAAGAAGGGAAAAGTATACCACAACATATAACAAATGTAAAACAGCCTGCATCAGGTACTATATTGATAATTTTTTTTTATATGTTGTTTGTTAAATAAATTAGTTAATATAATAGGGTTTATTGAAATTCTGTTAATACCTTTGTTCAATGAGTTGAGACATATGTCTATTTAAAATTGCAGTATTGAAAGCTTCAAAAAAGAAAACTACTACAATGGATGCAACCATGCATCAACAACGTATTCTGCTTTTAAATTGTTTTTATCATACCTTTAATATTGAAATTCTTTAGTTAATTATATTGATGATGTGTGTTAAACAAATAAACTGATATTCTTTGTTTCATAGTTTATATCATTGTGTTAAATTGCATATCAATGTTTAAATAATTGTTTCAGGTTCAAAAGCTGTGAAGAAGAAAACTACTACCATGGATGCCATCAGGTTTGAAAGTGACACACCATCAAGGCAGTCATAAGGTAATATGTTTTAAAAGTATTATGACAATATTTGTGTTATAGATTTTATTCAAGAAACATCATTGTTGCTAAAAAACTTTAGCAGTACTAATTTTAAAGGAGCAGTACTAACTTGAAATTTAGTACTTCTGTTATGAGTTTAAAGGAGCAGAACTAACTTGAAAGTTAGTACTGCTGGAACCTAATTATTATAATATGTATGATTAGGTTTTCAGATGTAATTAAGAATTGTTTGTGTACAAATTTTTAGCAGCAACTGAGGAATTATATTATAGCACACTTGATTGTTTAATTTCTTAATAATCGAGCTGAAAAGGTCACTGAAGATGTTGATACAATCAACTACTTCAAGAATAGTTTCCTAGACGAAGAGGTTTGATACATTACATTATTAAAAAATTAAACAATCAAGTATGCTATAATATAATTCCTCAATTATAGTATGGAGTTCTATTATATCTTGTGCTGTTAGATGTTACATGTTTTCCTATTTTTATTTACAGCTTATATGTTAATGACTTATGTTAACCATGTTTCCCTCATAGACTTTTTATTTACATGGATGAGTTTTGTTTGAATTTGTAGATGGGAATGTTATCAAAAGTAAAGCAGGCTCAATGGATGGGATCATGATTGGAAGTGACACACCAGTTACGCAACCAAAAGGTATTATGTTTTTACTTTAGTATGATAATGGATTTGATTTTCTATTTAATTTTACTCGGATATAACGTTTTAGTTTTTCCATCAGTGAGATCTTCAAAGCCTAAAAGTACAACAACAGATGCGAGAATGTTTGAAAGTGATACACCAATAAAGCAGAAACAAGGTATTTGGTTTAAAATTATTTTGTTAATGGTCCATATATGTAAAAGTTTAAGGACAATGAGTAAAAACATATATACTTTAATATTTGTATCAGTTAAAGGTCCTACAAAGAAACCAACTGCAGTAGTTGCAAGCATGAATGAGGGTGGCACATCAAAAACACATCGTCAAGGTATTATGGTTTAAAAGTATTGAATGAGAATATGATTAATTATATAGTTTATTTACATATATGTTTATTGAATACTCAGGCACTGAACATCCCAATAATAGAACAACTAAACATTGACAACCATGTTTAGAGATGACACACCAGGTAGTAAATCAAAATGTATTATAGTTTGAGATTAATCCAAATAATTTGTATACACTGTGTGTATATTGTGTAATTGATTTACTTACTATACATTATTTCAAAAACACATCTCATTTTAATGATAGGATAAAATGTTTTGTAAATGCTATTAGGGAAATCAACCTCAGATTGAATCAAAGAGGATGGCATACATCAGAAATCAACAAAAAGATTTGAGAAGTCCACCATCAGGTATTATTGTTATGAATTAATTTATTTTCCAATGGTTATAAAATTGAAAATATAATAGTGTAAGAATAATATACTGATTAACTTACAGGAGCCATTAATCCACGTCCAAAAGGAAATTTTGGGTATCAGACAACGTCTTTGGATACACATTCAGATCGGGAGAATGCCAAAATTGGTAATTCCAACTTTCTTTCTGTACCATCAATTAGTTTCATTATTATTATGTACCTGTAACTTATTTTAAAACTTTATTCAATAAAAATTTAAAAAATTTTATAGGGTTAATGACACGGGGTGGAAAGACTTCAAAAACTCATTCATGCAATTTAAGTAGCTAGCTCCTCAACAGGTAATTTGGTTATAAATTATTGCGTGTATGTTGTTGTTAAATTTCATTATATCACAACAATATATTGATCATTTTACATGTGTTAATGGATATAGAAAGAAATCCACAGGGATGCATACATCTACTGGTGGATATGCTTTTTCTGGTATTTTGTTAACGAAATAAGAAACAATCATTTTTGATTTTACATGATTTGATAAATTGCCAACTGATATTATATTTGAATATATGTAGGAATAACTTCCCGTCAAAGGAAAAGCACTGGAAGCAATATGTCCAGTTTTGGAAGTCATTCACAAGGTTTGGTTAGAATTTATTATTCAAAATATATATGTTTTTAGTTTAGTTCATATGAAGACTATGTGTACAATTTGACAGGACTAAACATAAAGGAACGCACAATAACACCAATTAAAGATATCAGTCCTATGGTTATTAATATTGCAATAAAAGGAAGGTGAATTTCTGTTTGGCATTCTCACAAACTAAATGAAGAACACGATCCATACAGTCTTGATTGTGTTTTTCAAGATGAAGAGGTATATTTAATTTACTTACTAATTATATATGGTTGTACATATTTAATAAAGACACTAATAATAACAATTGTTGCAACAGTCTAACCGTATTCAAGTTTACATGAAAAAAGAATTGATGTTTAAATTTGAACTACTATTGTAAGAGGGTCAATGTTATATAATCTCCAACTTTGGAGTAGCATAAAACGGTGGAAGGTTTCCACTGTTACCACACATGTATAAAATTTCATTTTATAAAGGGACGGATGTGACCAGAGTTGAACACATAGATGACAACTTTCTTGGCTTCATTAATGAACCATTCAACCGTATATTGGACAGAGACTATGAGTACCATGAGCATGACTGTGTTGGTATGTATATCTAATAAACATATGTATTGTAAATGTAAAAATATAATTTATTGTAGGGCAATTATCCATTTTGTTCGCTGTAGATGTTATCGGAACTGTCGTAGCTATTGGAAATATTGTATCCGTCAATAGCGTAGGCGGCCGAAAGAATCGTAGGACAACTGTCATAGAAGATGCCGAGTGAGTTCGTTATCTTAAATTTAATCATATGTTGAGAACACAATATGCAGATCTTTGAGGCTTGATGTTACCTTTTGGGACAAATGGGCATTGCTGTGGAATGAATACCAAGACAAACTTGATAAAATTGGTCATATAGACTTTCTATTGATGATGGGGAAAGTAAAATACTGGGATAGTAAGTTTTGTAAAACTTTAATTCAATTTGTTGTACAGTTACCGCAATACTTAAATGATATTGTATAATGAAATTTACTTGCTCTTACACATAATGCAGACAAGCCATCAATCCATAATGCTTTATTCGGTTCAAGGATATTTATAAACAGAGATATACCTCAGTTATTGGCTTTTCGGAAAAGGTAATAACTAATATAAGTGCAAATAACAAATAAATAAATTTGGTCCATTTTTTTTCTTTCCAAAATCTAATGTTTACATGACACAGTTATGAAGAACAAGAGGGATATGATGCAAGTGGATTCAAAATTGAAGCCTACAATCAGGCAATGCATGTTGTTACCCCTGCCGAGTTTATGCACGGTTGTGTAAAAAGATTGGTTGGAATGATTCGTAGCATTGATCCGGTCAGAAAGCATTATCAATGTTTTCATACAGTATATTAAATAATTTTGTACAGTAAATTAAGACATTTGCGTAACTAAATTTAAAATTAAATTGCAGGATACATGTTGTGTTGTGTATGCAACAGTGCATAGCATACAATATGATGGTGGTTGGGCTTATACAGGATGCAGATCATGCAGCACTAGAGTCACACCAATTGCATCTAAAGGAATGACAACTTCGAAAAACAAGAATCAATTGTGGTACTGCAAGAAACATGGAGAAACATTTGCAGTTGCATCTAGGTACAAAAAAAAACTCTATTAACATAAATAATTCAATCTGTTGTACCAAAAAGTATTACCCAATCCTAATTTACATTTATTTACATTTGTAGATTCAAGATCATTGTTCGTATATTCGATGATAGTGGTTCTGCCCAGGTTATTCTATTTGATAACAATGTGCATAAGATGACAAACTTGTCAGCATGGGAGATCATGCAAGAACAAGGCATGGATACAGATGAATACTTTCCAGATGAGCTTAATCAGATTATCGGAAAACAATATCTATTCAAAGTGAAATATACTGATTTTAACCATAACAATAACAGTCATATTTATCAAGCTGAAAAGGTCACTGAAGATTTTGATACAATCAACTACTTCAAGAATGGTTTCCTATACGAAGAGGTTTGATACATTACATTATTAAAAAATTAAACAATCAAGTATGCTATAATATAATTCCTCAGTTGCTGCTGAAAATTTGTACACAAACAATTCTTAATTACATCTGAAAACCTAATCATACATACTATAACAATTAGGTTCCAGCAATACTAATTTTCAAGTTAGTACTGCTCCTTTAAACTTATAATGGCAGTACTAAATTTCAAGTTAGTACTGCTTCTTTAAACTTAGTACTGTTAAAGCTTTTTAGTAACAGAAAATTCAATAGTATATAAGCAGTTCATAATACGATTCATATAATTTTATATAGTTTTTTTAAAATATAAGTGAAATACACAATTAAAAAATAGGGTTACGAAGACGCGGTAGAAGAGGAGGCAGATGACCTACATGAATCCGAAGATGAAGATCAAGATGTTGAGAAAGGCGTGCATGATTCTGAAAATGAACTACAAGAAATGCGGGAAGACCTTGATGATTCTGACGCTGATGATGAAGTACTGGGAGAAGATATGGATGGTTCCGAAGCAGATAAAGAAGAAATGGTAGAAGACCTGGATGATTCTGAAGTTGATGAACAAGAACATGGAGAAGACCTGGATGTTTCCGAAGCTAATAAAGAAGAAATGGATGAAGACCTACATGGTACGGAAGATGAACAACATATTATTGGCGATCAGCTGCAGGATTTCGAAGATGATCTACATGATGATGCACATGACTTACAGAATTCAAGAGATGTGCTTAAAACGGCATCATCTGAAGTGAATAAGGTATTATTTATTATACTTTGATATACGTCTAACCATAATTCGTGTTTGAATATAAAGAACTTAAAAATTGTTATTTAAATTGATTAAACATCATAGGTTGCGTCAAATGATACGGCAATTCCATCCATTGTTGAGAATGAGGTATGACATGCAGGTTTTCTATATACATTTTACGAGTATGTAAATTAGACACATAAGTTATATAACTTACTTTTGGTTTTATATTATAGCATTATGAACAAGATAGTCTTTGCCCCGCACCTAGAAACACTAAGGTACTAATCATTAGTCTCTTGAAAACATATACCAATCAACAAAGTAAATTATTGTAATTACTTTTAAACTTTTTTTATTGGATGAAGCAGCTAACATTTCACCAATGCTGGAAACCAAAATAACGTCACCTAATGGTAATGCTATTACAATTGGTCAACCATCTGGAAGAGATAAGAAGAGACAGCGTGAAATGATTAATGTCAGAGATAATGAAGTAGAAGAAAACAGCCCATCAAAGAGGCTGGTGACAGTAAATTTGGAGAAGGATGAATGAAAAAAGCCATAACTGAATGCGATTGATATTATTTGAAATATATTTTCTTTGAACACTTTATTTGCATTGAACAAGGTTTTTGATTTTGAATTTTGTTAAACAGTTTATACCATAGGTTTGTTTAATTGTTGAATAGGTTTTTATTTTGTAAACATTGTATTTTCCTAATACAAATTTACATATGCAGTAATGAATACAACATCCGATATATGATAATACACAAAAGATGTCTGACGCAAGTAATCACAAATGACACAAGCAGCACTAAACCGCAAGCAGCATTAACGATTTTACTTAGCAACACTAACTAATAACGTCGAACAGTACTAATTTCTATAACGAGCAGCACTAAAGATGTAGGTAGCAGCACTAATCGTATCATAGCAGTATTAAAAACAAACTACCAGTATTAATCAACTATATATCCAAACAAGTGGATCATTGATTCACAAGATATCATAATAATTTAAACAAAATAAAAAGATATCGATATATTTTTTAAAAATATTATTATCTTTTAAATGCATCCTAATTAATTGCATAAAGGTTTTATTTTGGAATATAAACAGTTTCCTTTTATTTGAATATTTAAAACGATATGACATTACAATGTGTATAAATACAAACCTTTAACAAACAACTTCTATCATATTTTCATTGTTTAATTATATTGTGATTTCAAAGTTCAATCGCTTCATCATCTTCAAATATTGATTCTGTAGCATATTCATAAACATATAACATGTATTCTATGGTGATTTGGCCGAAAGTCTAGAGAGAGAAAGGGAAGAAGTTGGGAACTAGAGAGAGAAAGTAATATGTTTTAGTTGAATGTGTGAAGAGTTCCAACCCTCTCCCTAGGTGGAAAGGGGTATTTATACTTACCAACATATGTGCCCCGAGTGGGCTGTAGAGTGAGCTGACCGTGGGTAAAGACCCGACCCACTCCACAAATACTAATTGTAACTAAGCTAATAATAATAATTCTAATAATCCTACGAGCTAGTTGATGCTAACAGATACTCGGGGTGACCGAGTCTTCACATGAATATTTATATTCCTAACAATCTCCCCCTAAGGGAGGTCACCCCAGAAATAATATTCATGAAATTTTGCACTTTCAGCAGTAAACTCTTTTGACGAGTGATCTTTTGTCTTGGATGATCTTTGAAGATTCTTCGATGATATCATCCAACATATGTCTTCTAGTCATCTTGTTTCAGCATCGTCTTTGTGTGAAGTTGTGATCTTTGAGCATTCTTTGAGATCATCAGTCACCGTAAATCTCCAAGCTCATCCGTTGTAATATTGCCTCCATGTGATATGTTGTGACCGTTAGACTCGCATGCTCACACTTTTCTGGATCATGATAACTATCATCAGAGTTACGAAAGCTGTGTTGTAGGTCTTTTAACTTATCATGATGTCTTTGATAATGTTTTGTAAGTGTGAGCATGGAGTGTGGATTGACACGTCTCTATTGGAATCAGGAACCACCATCACCATCTTTATATGAATCTGAAATAAAACAGTTAGCACTAAAGTTGGAGAACGAATATGGCTTTATCATTCGTTCGAGGTGGTTGGATTAACCTTCAGTTCCGTGAGGACCGACCTGTGATGAGGTAGAATCCCCTTTAAAGGAGATTCTCCTTGACAGGAATTTCCAGCTTGTAGTAATGAGTTTTCCAACAAGTTAATGTCAGAATCATCTTACTAAGCATGTTCTCACACCAGAACCTCTCAAAGCAGACAGCACGGCAGAGTGAATAAGTGAATTAAATACCCACTGATTGACGAGAAATTGATTAGAAAAAAATCACTCGCGTGTCACTGGATAAACATTTTATGCAACACGACGAGGGTTTTATACATTGAATCACATTTCTGTCATAGACACTTTTGTTTGAAAATTTTCACAATCAATGTGCTCGAAACTCACTTTGGTGAGCACATTGAAAGGTTTTCCAAAAGCATCCGTCAATCCATTTCCTGGAACAAGGTTGATTCAAATGAGAATCGCCCCATCGTTTCTTTCCAGTTGTCACAAGCTTGATCCATGAAGGATCTCACATGTCACCCACCAAGAGCTTGTTTGATGTTGGCTCTAGAAGGATTTCCATCTTCATTGTGAATACTTTACGTATCACTCGGATGTTCTGGCAATACCACGAGGATAATGCGTAGGACTCTTCATATATATTTTCTTGCTTTTCACGGTGTATGAAACAGCAATCATAATGGAAGTGTGTCCTAATGAGATTTATTGATGATCTCTTGGCTCTAGACTCAAAGTGCATTTTGATTTAGTGATCGGAGTCTGGAGAGGACTGCCACCTTTTCAGTAACGTCTAACTCGGAGTGAGAGAGACGATAGCAATGTATTGATCTCCGTGACAAGTGAAACAAGAGTCCTTTGAGGGACCTTGAGTGGCTAGGGAGGGTTGTGCAGCGTATCACTGGGTCCATGATACTTTGTCTTCAATGTCAGCAATCAACTAAGTGATTCTGATAGCATATGTATTGACCCGGTTTCTGCCTAAAATGTAAGGAGGGCTTCTTTCTTTTCACCCTTTATCTTCACATTTCTTTTTCATTCTTCAACCCCTTCAGCGCTTACCGAGACTTCATTACTAGCACCTTGTTGGGTTTGTTCCAGTACTAGCTCCATCTCAGTCGGCACTTTTCCCTTATTCACTTTTCTCCTTTTTAATCATTCCTAAGGACTTTTATTCTAACTAGAGGATTGTCCCTGGGAAGATCCCTCTGGTTCTGGCTGGATCATGGGAACTAATACCTAACCTCACCATCCTTATAACTCATGTATATAAAGTAAAATGGTCGGTCTTTGGTATTCTTTCACAATTCCCATCACAAATCATTTGCTCCCCCTCAATATGTGCATCGATATACGAAAGATTTTAGCACATATGGGAGAGCCTACACTTGAGTCCAAAAGATCACATTTTTATCAGATTTTCATATTTAAATCATATTCTCTCCCCCGATCAAAAATTTCAAACCGTTTGAGATTTGTGATCCCAATTGATTTAAATATGTTTAGAAAGTTTGGGAGAAAATGTGGTCAGGTTTAACATATATTCTGATAATGGAACATTACGATGCTCCCCTCAATCTATGAGGGAGAATGTTAGTGTCAGGTATGATTAGTTTGGAAGATTTTGAATTTAACAAAAATCATACACTGACACATAGCAACAAAGTTTCATAAAATTCACTGCTTATTTAGTACAAAGTAGCATGTTTTGATGATATAGAATTTTGAAAATCATCACTCTCCCCCTCAATCGATGACCCATCTTCTAATGGAATAGCTGTAGTCATTGATTGAGTGATAGATTTTTATGAAAAATTCAATTTTGATTGATATTCAAAAATCATGGTACCACCAAGATTTCATTCAACTACTTTCCTGAAGAATCATAGATTGGAAAGTACTTGCGAAGTAAAGAAGACTTCTCTTCTTATACGAGGAATGATGCACTGAAACGTACATCAAATCGAAGAAACATGGATATAAAGTAATCCATGCCTAGGTGAACATCACCTAGTTGGAGGAACAGCCGTCTTTTTGGCGACATGCTTTCCCCATAATAATGCACGGGTTGCAGTCTGAAGTAACTGCAAGCCGATTAGACATGTTTTAACCAGTTAATATAACTTCTGCTCGAGCTTCATTTAAAGACCCGTGTCATTATTGAATGACATTTCTAGGACCGTAAATGTTATCGATAAACAGAAGACCTGCCTAGAAGAACTATTTTTGGTATTTTTTTTGTTTTTCTGATTTTTAAGGTTTTTATAGGTTTTATATTTTTCTATTTTCTTTTTGTTTTAAGATATATACAAGTATATACAAGGATATGTGATGCAAATCCTTTACTCCTCCTTTTCTTCTTGAAGACACTTGAGTGTTTAAGGTGACAAACTCTTCATGCCAAGCCGCGGGAGAATAAATTGGAATCGTTCTCTCGGAAGTGCCTTAGTGAAGATATCAGCCAACTGAAACTCCGTCCTCACGAAGTAGATTTCAACAATCCCTTTCTCAACCTGTTCCCTTATGAAGTGATGCCTGATATCGATGTGCTTTGATGAGGAGTGTTGGACATTGTTGCAGCAAAGAGCGATAGTACTTTTGTTGTCACAATACAGAGGAATCTTGTTGTATGCAAAACCATAGTCCGATAGTTGTGATCTCATCCATAGAATTTGGAAATGTATTCAGCCTCTGTGGAATATATAGATGTACTCATTTGCTTTTTAGAATACCAAGTAACCAGCTTTTCCCCTAAAAACTGAGCACCTCCCGAAGTACTTCGACGAGTATCTTGACACCCTGCATGGTCAGCATCTGCATAAGCCGTGAGTTCCATTGCGGTGTCCTTAGGATACCAGAGACCCATGTGAACAGTGCCTTGAAGATATCTGAAGACCCTTTTTACCGCTTCCAGATGCTTTTTGGTGGGCTTGGACTGGTACCGAGCACACATACATACTGCGAACAAGAGATCTGGCCTACTAGCGGTGAGGTACATTAAGGATCCAATCATGCTTCTAAACTTAGTTTGATCAACTGGGATCCCGGAGAGGTCTTCATCCAACTTCGATCTCTCAACCATGGGAGTGTCAACAGGATCACTTGAATCAAATCCAAACTTCTTCAATATTTCGTATGCATATTTGGATTGATTAATGAAGATGCCTCCAGGACTTTGAGAAATTTGCAAACCTAAGAAGAACGAAATTTGTCCCATCATCGACATTTGGAACTTAGAACTCATCTCTTTTGAAAACCGATCACATTCACTAGGATCAGAAGAGGCAAAGATAATGTCATCTACATATATCTGAACGTGAAGTAGATGTTTGCCCGACTTCCTGGTGAAAAGAGTAGAATCAACAACACCTTTGGAGAATCCGTTTGCTAGAAGAAACTTGGACAACATATCATACCACGCCCTAGGTGCCTGCTTCAAGCCATAGAGGGCCTTCTTCAAGCGATAGACATGAGTAGGATGATCAGGGTCCACAAATCCTTCAGGTTGACTCACATAGACTTCCTCTTTCAAGTCACCATTTAAGAATGTTGTCTTAACATCCATCTGGTAGACTATCATATTCTGACTGGCAGCATTAGCGAGGAAGATTCTGATGGCTTCAATTCGGGCAACCGGAGCAAATGATTCTTCAAAGTTTATGCCCTCCTCTTGTCTATACCCCTTTGCAACAAGCCGTGCCTTATTCTTCAGAACATCACCGTGATCATCGAGTTTCACTTTGAAGATCCACTTTAGAGCAATTATCATTGCACACTCTAGAGGAGGCACTAATTCCCATACTTCAAGTCGATCAAATTCATGAATTTCATCTTGCATAGCATTAAACCAACAGTCTTTGGACATGGCTTCTTTGAAGTCTTTTGGATCGACTTTGGATAGTACGGAATTGAAGAAACACCACAGTACATCAGTAGCAAGTTGCTTTCGCGTGGATACCGGACGGGAAGGATTACCAATGATGTTGTCAATTGGATGATCATTGGTCCATTTTCTGAGATGATCGTGTGGTTGAGGGTATTGAACTGATGTTGCCGTGTTGTGATCTCCTGAAGAAGATGTATCAGTGGAAGACTCTGGAGCAAATACATTTTCAAATGGAACATCATCAACAGGAGCAAAAGGATTCACGTCAAAAGAATTGTCTTCTGCAGAACCTTTTGTACCGAAGAAGATTGAATATTTAATGATGAGGGCGATTGACTGGCAGATGGTCATCTTGACTGATTGAGACAGATATCGATGGACCTTCTGAGTTTTGTGGAATTTGAGCATCAGCAACAGGAGGTACAGGTGGAGCTTCCATTGTAGTATTAACCGTTGGTGGCTCAAAGTATTCGTCAAACATCGAATCAAATAACTTCTTCAACTCTTCACTGGTGGGAGGTACATAAGCAACTGCAGGCGTGGGATTCTGTACAAGACCTGAACTAATTGGTCCAGGTGTTAATAGATTAGGTGCGGGTCTAGAACCGGTTTGTTCAGGAGCCGTTTGCTCAGTCAGCTCATCGAACGTCACGTGAATCGTTTCCATGATTTGTCGGGTTTTTTTGTTGTAGATTCTATATCCCTTGCGATCTGGTGCATACCCAACGAAGAACCCTACGTCTGCATTAGCCTTTAGCTTTCCCAAATCTT